>CM039515.1:44190926-44264864 GCA_022432975.1 Begonia masoniana | reverse complement strand
CTCGAAATTTAAAACAATTACATAAAATACCGAGGTATATCTTTCTCATGTCCTCGTTCTCTTTCCTAAAAGTACTTCTCAAGTTTCGGTTTTCCAAGTCACTCTGACAAGCAAACCTTTTATTCCTCAATTATCCTTCTTCTATTTCATCCTATCTTATCTACTATCCACTATCTTGTATCATCCCGAGTTTGTAGGTTAGACCCCAAGCTTTCGCTGCGTCACTCGATTTATAACTGTATTTGTTATTCCTAAATATCTCCATCCATATACTTAAGTTTCTATTTTGTCGAATTAATTTTAACTGCTAGCTATCGTTAAACCTCTATACCTATATGATGTTGTATAATATTGCAATTCTTAATATTCATTGTCTTTCATGTTGACTTAATTATGTGTTTAAGTCTCACATAAATTTTTGTTGATGTATTTGGATGATAATATGTAATTTTATTATGTTTGTTTAATGAGAATAATTAATTAGTTTTGTGTGTTTAATCTGTTGTAAATACCCTTAAATGGGTATTTTAGTTTTCCTAACAATATTGGTCACGTGTACCGGGCTGAATTGTATAACATGTTCACATTAACCGATCGCCTAAAGACAAAGAAAACTCCACCGTTTGAAGAAATAATGGCCTCCACCGATAGTAAACCAAAAACGGTGGAGTTCAAGTCTGCCTCTTCCTATGGAGTTCAAGTCTTGCATCTGCCGATGGAGTCAAGGCCTTGCATCTCCGAGGCGTTTTCAAGCTTCATCTCGTGCCGATGGTGTTTTCAAGCTTCTTCTGTCGATGGCTGTCAAGAGTGCTTCTCTTCTGCCGATACAATTTAAGGCCCTCTACCGATTTTTTTTTTTTTTTTTTTTTTTGATTATGAGTTTTCACTTCTCCTTCTCAAATCCTGCATTAATCAATACAAATAAATCAAGAAATCACAGTGATCACACCAATACCGTAACTATCTCTAGCTTACGTATATTCATGACATTAATTTCAGTGCTCGGGTATTTATCACCTCTCAGTCTCAAAACACCCCAAAAATCAAGTAAAGATTGGCCAGAAATTTACAGGCTTTAGGAACAGAAATTAAATGCGTCAACAATATTGGAAGAAATACTTATAAAATATAATTAAACGAATAACAGAAAATAAACATCGTTTGGCTACATCGTAGCCATAGAATAAAAACTTAGTTCATGCTAAAATAAAGAAAAACAATAATAAAAATAAAGAAGTTCATAGTTCAGAAGAGAAAGGGAAAGAAAAACTATGCTGAAAGTCAGTTCCCGAAGCTCTCGCTCCGTTCCAGTCTCCGTCTCGCAAGGGCTTCTCTCTGAAATCTCTCGCTCGCCTCCTGTCTGAAATCTAAATGGGGCTGCCTTCTCTTTTTGTTAACCTAATTGTTAATTAATGTGAAGCCCACATATTTGAAGCCCATAATCAATCTCAACGGTTGAGATTAAAACAGATTAAAACAATTAAAATAGCCGAACAGTTGGGATTCTTTCTGCTTTCCTTAAAATTCTGCTTTAGCTTCGGTTCCTTTGCAAATTTTTCTGTCCTTATTTTCTATCCCGGATCGAATTTGTAAAACCTGTAATTCTTCAATTTCTCTACACACTTGCACCAAAGTTATTAGAATTTTTCATATACTTGAGTAAAACTTATAAATTCAAGTATTAAAAAGTATAATAAAGTGTGTAAAATACACACTTATCAGACAACTCCTAAAGATTTCTTACCTTGAATCTTCCGGAAAAGGGGAAATTATGATCAAATCCTTCAAGAGGGAGGGAGGAAATTTCGGAACCCTAGTCAAAAATCATAAAATCTATGAAAATCAACTCAAACCCTAATTCAAATCTAAAAACCCACTCCACAAATCTTAAATCTCACCTTGGAACTTCAAACTTGAAGAAATAGGAGAGAAAGAAAGAGATGGAGGGAGAGAGAGAGGTTTATTAAAAATTAAACTCAATTTACCATATTACTCTTCAATCCTAATTGCTAACTAATGGTTTCATAACCCATTGGTTTAAATTTTTGTAAATTATTCGTTCAATTTAACCTCACGATTTAACTCTTAACGTTCCAATAACATTTTTCCATTCATCAAATTACTTCAAAATTTCTCCAATTTCGGGTATATAATTAGAAATTGAAATGCTGATAATTCTCGGTGTTACAATATAGGTGTAGATAGTTAAATTGGAGTTGTTTGCATGATAACTCTGTATTTTAGAGTTATTATACTAATATTTTGTATGAATTTTGGTCGTTAAAAGATATTTATTTTAGTTGTTTTTTTAATAGAAAATAGTAGATTTTTTATATAGCAAAGCAGAATTCTGAGTTTAAATAAATATTTTAAAAAATTTGTTAACTTTTTTATATTTTGCAGATTATTTGAAGTACATTCTACTAATTTATTTTATTTTTATAGAAGGAAATCATCATGCTCATGGGAGTAGAAAATAATTTTTTTTGGAAAGTTACTAAAAGATTAAGAAAATCTACTTGGATGTTTAATGCTGAAGAAAGAAGTTTCTTTGAGAGTTAGTGAATCAGTTTGTGAAGTTGATAAGAATCGATCCCTAACTATCCTAAAAAACTAGCTCAAAAGTGTATGTTTGACTTTGGCCTTGTATCCTTTCCCAGGAGACCCTCCACATATGATGTGAGACGCATCATCCCCACCCCTTTGAGACCCGACTGCCTCGATCGGCGATCCGCCGAATCCCCAAGTGACACCGGGAAACAGTAGAGTGATGGCTCTGATACTAACTGATGTGAAAAACTCCTAACTCCACCACAAAAGCACGTTCGAGAGTATAGGTTTGAACTCAACATATATACTAGTCTAAACGACTATCTAAAACCGATGTGAGATTCACATCATTCCCACACCCTTTAAAGGCGATTGTCTCAATCAGCAATTTATCAGACCCATAAAGACAACTACCTTAATCGACGATCTGTTGGATGTGTTTCCACCAACCCACAGAGGTTGGGTTCTGATACCAAATGATAAGGACCGAACCCTAACTACTACCAAAAGCTAGTTCAAGAGTGTAAGTTTGATCTAACTTTATATTATGTCCCAGGAGACTCCACATCGATGTGGGACGCATAAGAAGTTACCGAATTCAAGCCCATATTTGCATTTATAAATGAATCCCAAAGTAGTTTTTAAAATAAATTAAAGTAGATCTTACGCACAACACAAGGAAGAACACATAGAGCAGAACGCGAATGCTATAGCAATTTGTCTTTCTAAATTGACAACAAGGAGGAATAGTTTACTGTTTTATTTGTTTTGTTCTTCTATTGCTTAGTTATTAATTCTATTGTTATGTTTTTCATGTCTTATATTGTGAACTAACTTTTTTTTAGATTGAGATAATAAAATACCAAACTTTATAATTGGTGTTTATGTCTTATTAACTTTGTGATTGTTTTATTAATTGTTTTATTCAATCTTGTGTTCATAGTAAAAAGGAAATTGTTTGAATCATAAATTATTTTTCATACGTGTCGAACGACAACTTAAATTTAAAATTTATATTGAATAATATGAAGAGTTAGTTTTAGACGTGAAGTTAGCGTTTTTGTACATTCGCTATAAACATATGGATTTCTATCACACAACTCTATTAGAACTTATCTTTATCTTTTATTAAATCTTTGCATAAATATATGAAAAAAATATATCATAGTTGATCGACTAATTATTATATTATAAAATTATATACTGTGACACATAAATTGAAAAATTTTAAAGAGCGAAAAATTGATTCTCAATCATCATTTACATAGAATTGTATCATATCTGTTACTTTGTGTCGCTTTAATTATGAATTGTTTTATTTCTTATTCTCATCGCTCACACAATAGATATTCGTTTACTTTGTACATAGAGATTTCAGTTGGTTTTATAGAAAATTTTCATAAATTTTTCTGCCTTTGATACATATATTGAACACTCTTCTCGCATTTAGATAGAAACTGTGGATAATGCCCACCATTCATCGTATATGACAAACTGCGAGTAATGTCCAGACCAAGGGCGTTAGTGCCCAAACAGCGGTACAACATACGTTTCTGAACCATTTTGAAAATTGTTCGATCACTTTTTGCAACACGGTTGGGACATGTTTAAACACTAGAATACACCATTTCATGCATCACAAAAAAAAAAAAAATAAATAAAAAAATTAAAACAAAAATAGTATGACTTATTTTCATCCATTGATATTGTACACGTACTAATTT
This sequence comes from Begonia masoniana, assembly GCA_022432975.1. NCBI lineage: Eukaryota > Viridiplantae > Streptophyta > Magnoliopsida > Cucurbitales > Begoniaceae > Begonia > Begonia masoniana. The sequence continues at coordinate 44,260,590 of CM039515.1, read as the reverse complement.
TATTATGTGATGCTTAATAACAAGCATCAGTAAGACAAAAATGACGAAGTTTATGGCATTGGCTAACACATGAACATGATGATTAAGGTTGTCTACTTGTGTGCCAAAAAAATGACTATGGTTGTAGTTGAGAGATCAACTCAATGTCCTCCATGAGTGCGAATTATGAAACCTCACAGGGGAAGTAATGTTATGGGTAATACAATCACGTAGGAGCGAGTCACAAAATTTGTAATTGTGTGACGGTTGCATATATTAGGGATAGAGATCATAAATACATAAAATGTCAATTGTGTAAAGTGTTTTACTAAGTAAATATATTGTGCATTGGACCATAAATTTGTTTGGCATGCCATGGTTACCACTTTCACTACGTAAAGTACTATGTCATGTTGATAGAGTTCGACTTTACAACTTATTAGGCTTATGGGCTCATTACTTGGTTTATTCATAATTTTCAAATACTTGAGACATTCACAACAAAGGAAAAACAACGGCACTGTGATACACAAGATGATGTGTCACGAGATCCCTCGACACATTATCAATAATGGAGATTTTTCAATCATATTTCTAGTGTTTATTTTGTAGATGATCACTGAGAAACAAACAACCAATTCATCAAAAAAATCAAATCAACTTTCAATTATCTTATTGAGATCTTCATGATAAAATACAAGTGAAAATCCAAGCGTAAGTTAGGAGATTTATGAAGTATTCTAAGTCTATCATTACAAAGATTTGACAGTTGTATCATTACAAATTATATATATATCAACTAGTTTGTTACATATCTAATTGTTAATATTTTCAATTAAGATGATAAACGAGTCGTGAGCTTCACCGAGCCTGAAAAAATTTAGCTCACTGAGTTTAGTGAATTAAACTAGCTGAGTCTAACGAATCGAACTAAAAATATTTTTAACCCAAATAAGCTCGTGAACTAAAGCTCAACCAGCTGAGCCTGCTACTTTAGGCAGGCAGGCTGGCCGACCGCTGATTTGTCATGCTTTAAACCTCTGCACTGATCAACGCTGTCTGGGTCGTCTCTTTAGACATACGGTAGGTCATTCAAGAAAGAGAGAGGAAGCAGGAGAGAGAGAGAGAGAGAGAGAGAGAGAGAGAGATGGTGACTTCGTCGATAGTGAATACGTACCCACTGTCGAGCTACACCTTCGGAACGAAAGAGCCAAAGATGGAGAAGGACACATCTGTGGCTGATCGGCTTGCTCGGATGAAAGTCAAGTAAGTTTCTTTAAAATTATTAACGATATTTCTAATTTTGAGGCTTCCGACCTTTATGGAACCCTAGAAAAGCTTTGAATTCGTTTATAATTTTTCAAACATTAGTCGTGTAAAAGGAGAAAGCTTCATTGATTTGATTTTGTTGCCCTTTATACTGAACTGCAGTTATATGAAAGAGGGCATGAGGGTGAGCGTTGAAGCCATCTTGTTGGTGAGTTGTTTTTGTTCTAATCAGCAATTGAAAATGGATTTATACAAATGATGTACAAGATGTTGAGCTATAAAAAACTCTCAATTCCTTGGAAAGTTACCACAAAAGCAACGTCCTACTAGTTTGGAGAGTTTTTTATTCACGCAAAGATAGAATCTGTATTGATTAAAGCACCATCCTACATTCAAACATATTTCATATGCAAAACTAAATACAATTTTTAATAGTAATATGTAAATTGACTGCTGCTTGTTAAAGATTTTGAGTTCTCCGGATTCTATTGCGTAAAAAATTTTCTTGGAGTGTTGTAATCTGTCAGTTTAAGTTGTTTTCTCGACCTGTACATTCCGATAGTTTGAACTCTGATGTTGAAGATGAGATGATCAATTACAATATAAAGTGATTGAAGCTAGTTGAGTTTTCCATATTGTAGAGGTAAAGGGTTCTTTTAGTGTGATGAAGACTTCCAGTTTAAGGTTTTATTGGCCTGTACATTCTGACTTAAAGATGCGTTAGTCAATTATAAACAATATAAAACTTTGTGTTTTGATCTAGTTGCTTTCCCTAGTGACATAATCTTATTTTTCTTCATGACATATCGAACTATATGGTTATACTTTATTATAGTATCAATCAAACCTTTGGGATTAACTAAAACAGCTACATTTTCAATGGAGCAATTAGCATACATGGAATGTTTCTTTTTTTTTTTGGAGCATGAAAATCAGATCTGCAGGTCCAAGAACACAATCATCCTCATATACTTCTTCTGCAAATTGGCAATACATTTTGCAAACTTCCCGGTGGGCGTCTGAAACCAGGAGAAAATGGTACAGTCTTTCTTTTATTTAATCTATGCTTTACATGTGTATTTTATTTATTTATTTTATTTGGGAATTTTACCACTTCTCAATGGGATTTGTTTGGTATTTTATGTTGCAGAAATTGAAGGTTTGAAAAGAAAATTGACGAGCAAGCTTGGTGCCAATTCAGCTGCTCTTGTACCTGACTGGCAGGTACTTTATGAGCTGGAAATCTGCTTAAAGAGAGTCCAGAAACTGATATAAATTTCTAAAAATGATTATGACTCTAACAATCAATGATTATAAGCACATTCATTGGTTGTTATAGATATTTGATTTGAAAAATAAAAAAAATAAACAAGAAACAATTGGAAATTATCCATGTGTTATCGAAAAGTGTTCTTAGATGATGATTTTCAGAGCTCTATGTTTTCACTAGTAAGTGTAGTTCAAAACTATATTTTGCTTTGTGCAAGGAAAAATGACAATAGGGAAAACATCTTGCATCAAATTTTCTTTTGGGTTTTCAAGAAAACTCTGGATCAAATTTTTCTTACAATATTTCTCAAACATATCTTGAGCTGTCTCTCAACTTTGTAAGAGTTTACTACTGAATTGCAGATTCCTTTTTGGCAGCGATAATTTATCGTGTTTATATCTTTTTTTTTTATGTAGATTGGTGAATGCGTGGCTATTTGGTGGAGACCAAATTTTGAAACCATGATGTATCCATACTGCCCTCCTCACATAACAAAACCAAAGGTCAGAGATACTGGTTTTTAACTGTGATATGCATGTTATTAGAGGCATCAGAGGCTCGTCCTAAAATTTTCGCTCCTTTCTCATTTTTCCTCTTAATAGGAGTGTAAAAAGCTTTTCCTTGTGCACTTGTCTGAAAGGGAGTACTTTGCAGTGCCTAAAAATTTGAAACTTCTAGCTGTTCCATTATTTGAACTCTACGATAACGTCCAGGTACTTGAACTATTTGCTATTTTTTTTTTTTTTCTTATTAACTTTGTATTCATGTTCATAATGACTAGCAGAATCTGATTTTTCTTTCCAAACTTATATTAACGGAGAACTGTTAAATTACACATCATGGTATATGTATGAGAGAAGGTGTTAAATGTAATCTTGGAAACAAGAAAAAATAGTTTCATTAATTTTTTGGGGTAAAAAGTGTTTTGGACCACAAAATTAGGTGGTGCATACAACTTGTACTCTCAGTTTTTTCTGAACATAACCAACACTTGAATTTTGTCACGTTTATAAAATAGACCGTGTTGTAAAAAAAATTATTGGTTCAATCTGCCAGCAAAATAGACAATGTCGGCAAAAAATTTCTTTCAATTTCGTAAATCAGAAATGGGAAGGACGAGGTCTTGGCAGAAGGAGAGAGAGAACTAAAAGATGACTCATAAAGTCAAATTTAATATTAGCTGATTCGACCATCATGTGTCATCGACACGACTGATTTAACAGATTTCTTAACAACATTGTCCACTTTGCTAATGGTTAAACTTTAAAGTCTTTTACATAAAAGAAGAAAAAGTTTAAGGTATCAGTTGTCTGATCGTTCTAACTTCAACGTTCAAAGTTCCTTTTACCTTTTTCTTTGATGACTTTTAGATGTTTTGAGAAAAAAACATATTTTCTTTTGAAAGCCATCTCTGAAAACACTACACTATCATGCAATGTAATTCCATCCCATGAGATCTCATATCAGCATGCAATGGATTAACCATCCTAAAGTATTCAATAATGATGCCTAACTTTATCCATCCCTTTTTTTGGTGAAAGTTTAGTATAAATATGCAGTTGCCTTCTCCTGAAATTTGTTAATCACTGTGACATTGATGCAGAGATATGGGCCAGTAATATCGACCATTCCGCAGCAGCTGTCTAGATTCCAATTCAACATGATCACTACATAAAACTGAGCACTTCCCCGTCGATCCGTGAAATTATGACTGAATTTAGCTTGCTTAGAGGTTAGATTTTTTCTATGAAAGTCGTCATAGTTATGACTGCCTTTCTTTGCTTAGAGGATTGATTTTTTGTTTCAAAACTTTGTCTATGGTGATTATTTTGTTTCCGATGAACACGGTTCGCGTTTGAGCCAAGAGTTCATTTAGAAACTAGTGTTGTGAAGCTTAATGATCTGATTTATTTTAATTTCAGAACTAGATTACTCTGCTCAAGAACTTCAAATCTATGTGCTTGTATCATAAATTTTATGATCTCACCATTTCTATAATGGTGGAACTGAAAGTTACATTTATTTTATTTTCTGCAATATTTTTTTTGTCTTCCATCTTCGTTCAAACAATTTTTTATGAGGGTGGGCAGAACTGGAATGGAATTGGTTCGTTAATTGTAGTCCGGTTTGCTCAAATTCTCACCATTTTAGAAAGTGTAACCGGTTTTAAATGTGTAAGAACCGCGGTGAATCCCGTGTCAAAATATTTGACTCAAATTCGGTTTAAACAGACAGAAAAAATAACTCATAATTTGGCTTAAACCCGACTCAAACCCTTGAGTTTGAGATAAACCGAACCGTGATACTGTTCATAATTAATAAAGTTAATTGTGAAAATCGTTATCGTTATTTCATGATTCAGTTCAGTTCGACTTTAAAAGCACGACTTTAAAAGCAGACCGCGCAGATGCGGTGATTCTATTAAATTTAGTCATTTTTTTGCAAGATAATAATAGAATCACACGCAAGAAGACATGAAATTAGCATAGCTGAAATCCAGTTGACACTACAATTTCAAATATTTGTTCATCACTCATATTCCAAATTAAATTTTTCTGCAAACAACATATTCACAAAAAAACAACAATCACTATGCACACCAATGAGGAATTAAACAACAACATTTCAGTTCGAGAAACTCCCAAATAATCATAGACGATAAACCGACTTTTTAATCTGTCGATTCTAAGCAATTCAGCCTCAAAAGAGCCCGAGGAGCTTTTTCGGAGCAGTTCCAGTGGCTCGGTATTTCGCAGCAGTTTCCTCTGCCTGGAGAACTGCTTCAGCTTTCTTAGCTTCAACAATGGCTTTCTTCTCTTCTGCAGACTTGTGAATTAATGCTATTTTGTTCTTCATTTTCTCCACATATTCAGCCTTTTTCTTCTCCAATTTTTCCTGCTCACATTATATGCACAAAGTTACAGAAATCGGAAACGTCATAATTAAATGGGAATATGAAGAACGAAAAAAAGGAAAAGAGAAACAAAATCTGAGATTTGGATAGAAGACACTACCAAAGATGAAAAAAATCACGGACAGAGCTGAAATCAATGTGCAGTATGAATTTTACGATTCAAATATAATACATATATAGAGTGCATCTAAACGCTAAAATAAGTTCATATCGTAGGGCCTACCCCGAACAACCCGCAGCCCAAATTGTGCAACCACTGCCCAATCGGCCAGATCCTTTTGCTACTACCATACACCCTTAAGAAAATTCATAAATTTATTTTATCCAGTTTGTCGCATTACGGGCCCAACCAGATTTGGGTAACCGAACACGAAACAAGATGTTTTCTTTTCAATCCTAACACAAAAGTGCTTTTGAAAACATTTTGCCAAAAATGAAAGCCTTTTGTGACATTATTTGCATTTGAAAATAGCAAAAGATTATAGCCAAATAGAACAATCCAGACAAAAAAAAAAGAAAAACAAAAAGAAAAAAAAAAACTAAACTAGTTGTCTTAATTTCTCGAAGCATTTGACTAATTCCAAACAAGTTTAAGTTAAAAGATTTTTCACAATGATCAAAGACTACGAATTCGAGTTCATACCTCGATTTGTTTCAGTTCAGCCTCCACAGATGCTTTCTTACAGTTCTCCCAAGCCCCAATTTCAGATAGCTTTTTATGTGCTCTGCCCAACAAAAGTAAATGATCCAACACTTTAAAAACTAATTATTTTTAAGATTGGATTATCATTTTTTTCTATTTAATCAACTTGATTTGAGAGGGTATATTAAGAAACAAGAATATACTTGTTTTCTGCCTTTGATTTTTCACTTTCTTCCCATGCTTTGACAAGAGATAGTCTCTTCTCTGTCTCAACTTTGGCAAGAGCTTCATCTGAAGAAAGAAAAGAAAAACTAATGAAGTTCTTCCCAATTAATTCTAAAAAAGTTAGATATTTAACGTGGTTTTACCTCGATTAATAGAGCCGGAATGTAGATCCTCTGTCAATAACATGAAATGAGGATAGTTATATAAATATTGGAATAAAGATCAAGTAATATTAATCTTCTTAATACACAATTATGGCTAATAAATCAATGGCTATATACTTCTAAACTTTTGATGAAAGCTTTTTTGTCATGATATTCATTCTCAAACAACAAATGACAACATTAAAACATGCTGCAAGTAGCCTCCCTCCCTCTCAATTTTTTTTCATAGAGCAAATTCATCCTCAAAAGTTCTATGCAAGTTAATACAGAAAACTGAGTTTTGCAGTATTATGATTGGAAAAGATGAAAAGCTTTGATGGATTCAATGTTTTTCTCATCATTCTCTCTGCCAATTGAAGTCAATAAATAATTTATTAGAAAGATTATACAGATGAACAACTCAAAATCATGCAAAGCAGAAATTGTAGTTGTAGTTGGGGAAAATCTGAAAGATTGTTTACTGGGCAATTATCCTATATTTTCTCAGCAACCAAACAGATTAGGAACCCTAAGTAATTATGACTAATGATCGAAAAGGGGAAGATAAGGGGGATATGTAAAATCACTATCAGTATAATGGTATAATACTAGCAATTTTCTTTTTCTCTGAGTTTTGTCGGCAACCAAACAGAGGAAGAAACCTAAGAAATCATTATTAGAAAAGAAAGAGTAAGGGAAGAAGCCGAAAGAAATCGATAATTACTTTCAACGACAGCTATAGCTTTACACTCCTCAGGCTTTTCCTCGGATGGGGGAAGCGGTTCTATCGATTTCTCTTCCGCCGCATCTTTACTAGCTTCCCCGGCCGGTTCCGGCGCCGGAACCGGCAGACTCTCCACAAGAGACTCTGATTCGACCTTCACAACTTCCTCCTCACCCATTAGTCGAGCGTGGGAACTTCGACGCTGTCGAAACAACTAGAAAAATGAAGAGAGAGAGAGAGAGAAAAAGACAGAGTGGTTGAGGTGTTGGGTATTATAGTTGGAAGAAGATGAGAGGGTTGAAGAACTTAGCTGGATTGAGGGCACATGGCTTTCAGTGCGTTGGCAAAGCACACGACAATGGCGGAAGAGGAGAGAGAAATATGATTCGTCTGATTTTGACAGAACATTTCTTTTTTTTTTTTATAAAAAAATTATTTCAATAATAATTAATAAATATTATTTAATAGAATTTTAATTTAATAAAAATTTGAGCAGACAGAACATTTCTTTTTTTTTTTTTATATATATATAAATTATTTCAATAATAATTAATAAATAATTTGCACGCTAAATCATAGAAAATCTTTCTGATTAAATCCTGAAAGGGATATCGTTGAGGTGAGTCGACTAAACTCAATAGGTATGTATTTTTCATTTCAAGTACTCATGTTTAATTTAAGAATTTAATAGCAATTTGAATATCCAAATAAAAATATAGTCACCCACGGTCTCTATGTAAATTATGTTTTATGCAATGAAATGAAAACAACGCTACCAAACAATCGTCAACGCCATATAAAACACCATAATCGTGTTTAGGGTTTTGCAACTAGAAATACGACGCAGTTAGCTGTCCCATACTCTATTTAAAACAAGTTTTTCATGAACAATATTGAAAATATGCATAAAACGACATGCAATAAAATGAAGTACTAACAAGAAATTTATCATAAAATAATTATTTAAAACGTGCAAAAATAAATTCCTACATCATTTTCAATCTAGAGTTAATTAGACTAGTTTAGAACCTAATGATAATGAGAAAGGAAAAGTTAGTGTGAGAGTAATTGTAGTAGTTATACTAAGATAATTTCTTTAGTTTAATTGATCATGCGACCATTGTTAACCTATCCACATAATGTTATTAGAGCATTTGCATTTATTTAATTTCGAGTATGGTTTAATAATATTTTTTAATTCTGCACTTTAATTTTACCTTACGAGTAAATTTTAGTTCAAGTATGGTTGATCATTCTCTCGAATTAGCTACTGTATCACATAAATAGAGCGTTACTGAAACAAAAATGGCTTTGATCATCTTGACAAAAACATTTTTCCCACTTTTTTCCAATATTATTACCATGAAAACCAACAAATCTACCCATCTTTTTGTATAATATTCGAAGCAATAAAATTGGAAACTCTTCTCTCTCGTGACATCGAGACCGGACCGACTAAGAAGATCGTTTTGGAGGAGACATGTTGCGGATAAGAGAAGTTACTGTGATAATTACCATTGTCTGACAAACAACTCCTGTAAAAAGATTGTCAAACAACCGTCTTCCAATTAAAACGCCAACATTATGATTGGTATCAACTAACGAGGTAAAATGCGCCAAAATGAACAAGGAAGAAAGAAATAGAAAACTGACCAACGACAAACCGAGAGGTCTCGAGGAGTTCAACCTTCGTCGTAAACAAGCTACTTAAATCTTGAGTAGCCTAATAATTCATAAAACAAAGAATTGTAAGAATAGAATGAAGGGAAACTCAAGGCGCATGAGAACTTTCATGTAACAATAGTAAACAAGTTTAAGCTACAACAAGATGGATACTACACAAGACCACGATTTTTAACATATGATTAGAACTTTGTAAAACTTTTAAACAACATAAAACCATCGAAAAAAGGGATGAAAGTGATACTTAAGAACTTCCAATAAATTTCCTCTTACCTATACAAAACAAATTCAAGCCGATAATAACTTATTACATTAATTAGCATTTGCCTTCTGATAGACTTCCGATTCGTTATTTTTACGTGAGGAGGCCAAAGTGTAGTCTAAGTGGCCAAAGTGTAAGAAGATGGTTAGCCTAAGTGGCAGGGAATATGTGAGAATAGTGGAAATATAAAAGAGAAAAGGGAAACTGTAGAAGTAGGGAGTTAATGGTAGGAAGTTTAAGGGAGAATAGAACCTCGCAATTGTGTCCGTTAAAGATTTTGTTTTCTGGGTTTTATGAGAATACATTGAGCCTTCTTCTATAATCTGTTCTGGTAGTTTATTTGGGTTATTTTGTTCTTAACATTTTAGTATAAAACCAGTTTATGAGCTGGAATTGATGACTATTGTCATGGCCGTGCTTAAAATGGAGGTATTATTTACTTGGCCCTAAATTTTTTGTTAAAACTGACCAACACGGCCTTAATTCCTTCTTGAGCAGCAACTTGTAACTTCGGAGCACCAAAAATGACTCACCAAGTTGTTGGGATAAGACTTCAAGATACAACATTAACCGGGGGCGGAAAACAAGGCGGCAGATGCCTTGTCTAAAATACCTTCAGCTTCGACTTTCTTGGCAATGTTTGTCCCTCACATCTTGGAATTAGATGATGTGGATGATGATGTTTTTCATGATGCCACATTATCTTCCACTGTTTCCAACCTTACTATTGATTCCACAGGTTCCCATGTTATTTTATAGTTCAAGGCCATCTGTTACATCATGGGAACATGGTCTGACCTAGTCAATCCCCATTAGTTACCAAAGTAATTAAAGAATGTCATGAAAGTAATCAGGGGACATTCCGGTTTCTCGAAAATTTTCCTGGGATGGGATGGGATGGGAAGACATAAAGTTAATTTTCTCCAACCATCAGAACAAATATTCTACACTATCACCAGTAGGGCTCTTGCAACCATTACCGTTTCCAGAATAAATTTAGGAAGATCTTCCCATGAATTTCATGGATGTTTTTCCGTTTCTGAGGGATGGGACACAATTTTGGTCTTAGTTGAGAGACTAAGTTCTAAAGCACATGTTTTCGGCCACAACTATTGCTGCAATTTTGTTAATTCTATTGTTCGACTGCATGGTATACCAAAATTTATTATATCTGATTGAGACAGTTTTTACTAGTGTCTTTTGGAAAAAAATTGTTCAAATTACAACGACATAATAGTGCTTACTATCCTCAAACAGACGGACAAGCAAAGGTTATCAATAGATGTGTGGAAACTTAATTGTGATGTTTCACATAAACTAAACCATGACAATGTACAAAATGGCTTTCATGGACAGAGTATTGGTATAATACTTCATTCCACAGCGCCATTCAAGATTGTATATGGGCAGGGATCCCTCTCTATTGATACCTTTTGAAAAAGGTTCAGCAATTTTTGCTAAAGTGGATCAACATTGGCCGATTTGAAATTTCATCTTCGCAAGTAGGGAATCATTGGAAAAACGTTTAGGGGAGAATCGGACCTCCCAATTGTGTCAATTAATGAAGATTGTTTTCTGGGTTTTATGAGAATAGCGTGTCTTCTTCTATAACGTGTTCTGAAACTCATAAACCATTTATTCCAGCACTGTTGCTGTTTTCTGTTTAAAATGAAAAAATCTCTAGAAACTATCAAGTCAACATGTGTGCGATGAAACTTACAAAAATAAAGAACTTGTTCTAAGACCCCTAATATATTTGGTCCTGGATAGGATAAGTCCTTGATGAATCTTTCAGTGAATTAGATGCTCTTATTTAAAAATCAATTTCTTACCTCAACTATATAGTTGTTCCCAGCAACACTAGCAAAATGAAGAAGAAGAGCTCCAGATGATGCAACCAAATATAATTTTAACAAACTCACTCGGCTCCGTCTTTGACCTTCAAAACAATAACTATGAGAAAGTACAATATACATAAATACTAAGATGACAGCTCAAGAAGTGAGAAATTTGTAATCATCAACCTAATTCTCCTATTAGTAATGAAATGAAACCAAGGGCCGCAGATGAAATGGCAAGTCTATCAGGTGCCTCTTTTGTCAACGAGACAGACAAATAAACAACTCCTGTCAATAGAATTACTGCCTGCAACTCTCAAAATATACCAATGAAACAAATGAGTATAAGCATAAATTTACTTTAACGTGAAGGCGCACGTGCACACAATATATATATATATGCATGTATGTATATGTTCCCCTTAAAAGAGTCCCATAAACAGTAGCAACAGTTTATTAAAACTCCTATAGATTGAAGACTGATGCAAAGGTATAGTTTGGTTGGAATATGGCAGGTTTGTGTTTAAGCAAGGTAACAATGGCTTATCCAAGAATGACAGAAAGAGAAACATTGTTTAGGATATTCATATTAACATATTTCACATCAAAAGGAGATTTAAATACGGATCAAGAAACAAAAATAGGAAGCCTAAACACTTGAACTTTCCCTTAAAAATTATGCTTCCCCACTAATTGTTCAAGACATTATAAAGTTCCATCAGTAAATAAAATCACATTCAAAGAAATGAAGCCGCATGGACACAACAAAAAAACACTATTGCACACCTGAATTAAAATTAGAGCATGGAGACGAGATTTCCCAGCAGCAACCTTTTGGTACCCTAATATTCAAGCGAAAATCGAGAAAGCAAAGACAATTCTAAATTAAAAACCAAAATAATTCCCTATCCCCAATTTAGATACCAGCTAATCAGGGAAAAAAAATCAAGAAACCTACTTTTTTCAAGTCTGCATAATCTACATCGCAAATATTCAAAGAAACCTAACCAAACAAAGAGGACGAAAACCCAACATTTCTTTTTCTTCCTTATCAGGCCGCCTTGTATAGTGACAATCCTCAGTGAAGAACAAAAGAAAATGAGCAAAATAATTCATGGGAGTTAGAGAAGAGTTATTCTTACGAGAATCAACAACCATGCGGTAAGAAAAATCTGAGCCATCAGTACCCAAAGGCCTTCTTGATTCAGAAACTCTCTGTTTCATCGCCACCCTCTTCGGTTTCTGCTTGTTCTCAGTCCTCAAACATTACCAGCTGAGAAGCATCAGACTCTAGCCAAATACCTCTCTAAATAAGAAGAAATTAATGATTTTTTCTTCTGTTTATACATTCATTGTTGTGCCCAATTTTATAATAATTACAATTTAATTTTATAATAATTACAATATTTAATCATTTAATTTAAAAATTAAAATTAGTTATATTAAGTTGTATAAAATTGAATGTATTAATAAAAAAATTATTTGAGATTATCCAATAAAAAATATCACATAAATATCATTAAAAATATTTTAACATATAAAAAAAATTAGAATTTGGAAAAAATTACAAATACAAAAAAAAATTACAAATTCGAAAAACAATTACTTCAAATTACAAAAGAAATTCAATAAAAAAAATTTCTAATTTTCAACATCCAAATTCGTAAACTCTTCATGAATTTCATCATCTCATTGTCTATCTCTGTAATGACCCGACCCGACCCCACGGGCCCGCCAGTCGTGCAGTCCTCACCCAACAGGCCCAGACACTGTCACGTGACAGCCACACAGGCCCACCACGTGTACTCACGATCTTCTACCACTACCTGATTTAATGACAGTTTTTGCCTTCCTTGAGATTAGAACCCTGGCTCTCAAGCTTCATAACCAAGGGTTTACCATCTCAGGTACCACTTGAGCTTAACCATGTAGTAGTAGAAGATCGTGAGTACACGTGGTGGGCCTGTGTGGCTATCACGTGGTAGTGTCTGGGCTTGTTGGGTGAGGACTGCACGACTGGCAGGCCCATGGGGTCGGGTCGTTACAATCTCTCGTCTTGTCTTCGGTCCAATCTTTGGTATAAATGAGCGTCTCCACAAGGTCCGGTGTAAGTCTTCCTTTTCGTTCATCATAAACACGTACACTTGTACTAAAAATAAATTCTGATGCTACAGTATAAATATGAGGTAGTAGTAGGTCACTGTGTCATTATAAAAATAATGGAATATATGTTACTTGTTACGGTCTGCCCACCCTTAACGTACGGTCTGCCCACCATTAGCGGTCTCCTGATGACAGGATAAAAGTAAGATTGAATGAAATTTGTCCTTAAATTTATCTAAAGAAACCATTGAAAAACCAATTTGAAAAGTCAAGAAGATTTTGACAAACTATGAAATATGAATACACTCCTAACTCCAAAACGCAATTGGATTCTTCGCAGAACTCCTACCCTCCCCACTTAAGCTCTCTCTCTCTCTCTCTCTCTCTCTCTCTCTCTATAAGTCTTCCTTCTTCATCTTCTCTCCCTGAAAATCTCTGCTTGACCCGATATTTTGATCCCTCGTTCTTTCTCTCTACAAAACTCTCATAACCTGTGAATTCGCAGTTCACAATCTCAAATACGCTGAGTTTCAGCCATAACCCATTCGATCTATCTCTCTCTTCAACCAGAGCAATACGCTTTACAGTGCTTATCAGTTTTTCCATCAATGGCGGATCAAGGCCTTTTTATTTAGTCAAACCCTTAAGAATCTAGCTATCCAGTTGAGAAATTTTGTGGCTTTAGTGTGTTTGTTTCTGCCATAGTTGCTTGAAAATAAGAAAAGGGTGTTAGAGAGAGAGAGAGAGAATGAGAGAGAATATTATTCAACAGAGAGTTTCAAAGTCGTTTAAGAATGACTGTTCTCCGTTCAAAGACACTCTCCGGCGGCCATTAATAAAGTCTCAAATCCGGTTCACCCTCATCGTTCTCTTCGTCGCCGTCTTCTTCGCCGGCGCGTTTCTCACCACCCGCCTTTCCCTGGACTGTTACGTAAGTATTACGAATTGATTTTTGTTACGTATATTATAATCAATTACAAATCTCAAGAAAACAGTTGAAAGAATTAGACTCCATCGTTTAGAAACGTGGATCGCGTAGAGGACCTCAATGACCGGCGGTGAAGTCAAATATTTGGCTTTGCTTAGCCATAAAGAGTGCGCATTGGGTTTGACTTATAATAATTAAAAATAATTATATGAATATAATTCATTTAAATTAGTTGATTGACTATGAATCATATTAATTTTAATTTGTATCATAATAGTGGTTTGATCTTTATGCTCAGAATTCTCGTGGAATCCCGAAAGCGCCCCGAGTGAAAGTCGAGATCCCACTCAATTGCTCGGCACACGACCGGTCGAAAACGTGCTCTAGTAATTATCCAACCAACATCGGCTTAGAAGACGTCCTCAGTCCTCTAGGATTGCCGACTTGTCCGGACTACTTCCGTTGGATACACGAGGACTTGCGACCATGGGCCCAAACAGGAATATCGAGGGACATGATCGAAAGAGCGAAACCAACGGCAAATTTCAGGCAAGTAATGCAACAATAACACTCTAATTTTGAGCTGATATTTCGAATTTTTCATTATGAGATTGAACTATCTATTTTAAACATAAGTTAAATATTGATATGATTGTGTCACTAAAACTTCTCTATTATTTTATCTCAGGCTAGTGATCGTGAATGGCAAGGCTTACGTGGAGACATATATGAAGTCGTTTCAAAGCCGAGACACTTTTACGCTATGGGGAGTTTTACAATTACTACGGAAGTACCCGGGGCAGTTGCCTGATTTGGACATCATGTTTGGTTGTGCCGATCGACCTACTATTTTATCGAAACTATATGTCGGGCCACACGCTCAGACCCCACCTCCGTTGTTTCGATACAGTGGGGATGATTCCACGTTGGACATCGTCTTTCCTGATTGGTCTTTTTGGGGATGGTACAAATATTAACTCGAATAATATCGCATAAAAATATTACTATTACGTTACACATAAAGTATCATATCTTTATTCATTTATTTTATTCTTAAGCTTTTACTATCAGTTCTCGTATGGTGGTGTAATGTTGTCATTCGACATATTTCTTGATATCGTTTACATTACACAATCTTAAAATTATCTGGAATCATGCATGTTTATTTCGTCTAGATTTGTTGTTATTATTATTTTTTAATTAACGGTATGTTTAAGTCGTAAAAAAACAATCTTTTTTCTTTGGTGTAGGCCGGAGATAAATATAAAGTCATGGGAGCCGCTGCTGAATGATCTAATGGAAGGAAATAAGAAGAAAGGTTGGGTTAGTAGGGAACCTTTTGCTTATTGGAAGGGCAATCCAATAGTTGCTCCAACAAGGCAAGACCTCCTCAAGTGTAACATCTCTGAAACTCATAATTGGAATGCTCGAATTTACGCTCAGGTATGATATGCAAACTACTACGCTTTGGTTCAATTAATAGTATGCACAAGTTGCCTAAGATGCACGAAAACTGACACGAACTTAGGTCACGACCAATGCATGCATTCATAATTTTAGATAATATATAGTTATACAGCCAAAATGAAGTTTCAGATTTGTCCCAAGAATCTCAAAAGGTGGAGGTTCTGTTTGTTAAGAAAAATAATTTAATGACTAATCTGTAAATGACACTGGACATTTACCGTCTAAAGTTTATTTTATCCTTGTTTATATGATCTACGAACATTAGCTAAAATGAAAAGTCTTTTAAAAGCAATATGTTTTCATGTCGGGTAGGATTGGTCACGAGAATCACGACAAGGATTTAAGGAGTCGAACCTTGCAAGCCAATGCATACATAGGTAAATTTGTAAACTTCTTTAACAACATTCTCTCTTTATCTAATCAATCTCAAAAAGAAAAATCGCGACTTTTTTTTTTGTTTATAATTTAGGTATAAGATTTATATAGAAGGTGCCGCTTGGTCCGTGAGTCAGAAATACATCCTCGCATGCGACTCGATGACGTTGTTAGTCATGCCCCGATACTATGATTTCTTCACGAGAAGTTTGGTTCCGATGCAACACTATTGGCCGATAAAGAACGATGACAAATGCGAGTCGATAAAGTTTGCAGTCGATTGGGGTAATAACGAGCAACACAAGGTATTCGAGATAGTAGACGAAAAACAAAAATAAAGAAGCCAAGAACTTTGAATTATGTTGCAATATTGATTTAAAGATGATAAATAACTATGCTTTTTTTTTTTTTTTTTTTGGTTTCCAGGCACAGGAGATTGGAAAGAGAGCTAGTAGATTCATTCAAGAGGAGCTAAAGATGGAATTTGTGTATGACTACATGTTTCATCTTTTATCGGAATATTCACGTCTCTTAACCTTCGATCCGACGATTCCAAAGAATGCTACCGAGCTATGTTCGGAAGCGATGGCTTGCAAAGCGGGTGGATTAACGAGAAAATTCATGGAGGAATCGTTGGTAAAAATTCCTTCGGATAAATTGCCTTGTACCATGCCTCCGCCTTATGATCCTTCGTCTCTTCGGAATGTTATTACGACGAGAGAAAATTCAATCAAGAAAGTGGAGGAAATGAAGAAAATTTCTCAAGAAAATCAAAGAAAACCGATTTAGATTCGGACTAGACATAATTCATTGTTGTTTGCATTGTTTTTTGTCCAAATAAAAACACATTTTTCACGATCAAAGTCGAAAGAATACCCGAAAACCTCGCCTTTTATGCTCATTTTTCCGGAAAACTATTCTCAAAAAACATCATTCAAACATATCTTAAGGCATTGCAAAAGAATGGGAAGAAGATTTCATTGATAGAACAAAGGAAATAGACAATGAAATTAGTCACAGCAAATGGAAGAACAAAAGAAATTTAAAAAGCTCTTGATTTGATAATATCAAAACTCATTTCACTTGGATCAGTTGCTTGTAATTCAACTTGAATTCCATCCAACTCCCTCTTGAATCTGTCCTTGGAGCTTGCATAAACCATCTTGCTTCTCACTCTCGACGTATCCGGTGACCTGTTTTCAAAAGCAGTTCGAAAAAACACGGAAAATAAATTAGTTTTCAAAACACATTTTTTGGTTTTTTCGTTCGAAATAATGAAAACATCCCTTTTCTTTTGGAGGGTTCATTTTTTTTGAAACACATTGCCTATGTTTCTGAAAGTTAGAAACAGTGTATTCAAACTCTCTTTTCAAAAACAGTTTGTTCTTCCATTAAACTACTCTTTGGGAAAGAAAAGGAAAAAAGTTACCAAGCAATGAAGAAGATCTTGCTCTTCTGGCAATTCTCATCTGTGATGAAATCAAAATCAAAGACAGCGTAACGGCATTCATCAGGAGGGAGAGATGATGAGAAATCATCATAGCTCTCCTCAGGGCCTCCCACTTTCTCCACTACAACTTCTTGGTTTTCAATCATGAAGATGATGAATCTGTGATTTCTCTTCGTTTTCAGCTCCAAAAACTTGAGCTTGCACTCGTCACTCACCGCCATTCCCGACGCTGCGTTCGCCTGCACCGGAAAAATCTAACATAATTCTAGAGAGAGAGAGATAATCTAACTTTTTATCCATTACCCATCACATGAAAGTCATAGCATATCATGATTCTAGAGAGAGAGAGGGGGAGGGATTTTCTTACCATCTTGTCCCTCCAAGAAGAGAAAGGAAGGGAGCCCTCTGTGTGAGAAATGAGGGAGAAGGGAGAGAGAGATGGAGAGGAGAAGAGATAAAGAGGTAGTGAGAGAAAGAGATCCTTATTTTTAGGGGGAAAGAATCAGGCAATGGGGAGTGAGAAAAAGGTGGAGGGGAGAGAAAATTGAGGGAGAAAACAAGGGTTGGGAGTTGTTTCAAGCTCCTGATTTCTATGATGATGGCGTCTGATTTCTTCACCAAAAAACTGTCTTTTGCCATTTTTTGATTGCATCGGCAGTGACCTGTAATGTAAAAAGAGAGAAATTTTCTTGTAAAATTTCATTTAAATTTTAAAAATTCACAAAGTTATTCATGTCTCTCTCTCCCTCCACCTCCTCCAAAGTTATTCATCATCAGCAAGTTATAACAAGAGAACACATCAAAGTCCGGCAATATCCATCTGTCTAAGGACAAATGGATACTAGTCTAACTAATGCTAATGCTAAAAGAGAGATCGATACAAATAGAATTGTGTTCGTGTACTAACAAAATGCATTATGAGAGAATAAAGGCACCTATGAACAAAGCTACGCTTTTCTATCTACTCACTTTCAAGATCATTCCCACTCGCAAATTTGGTCACTCGTGCTCCCATTACTTTTTCACTAACAAAATAATCAAGTGAATATTACCAATAAGAAAGAAGAACATGTCATGTGAGAATCTTACATTTGTAATAATTTAACAAGACATTACATGTAAGATACCCTAGTCCTCGTAGTATAAAATTGTTTGTTTTGAATCGAAACTCGCACAGTTTTGTTTTTTGGGTGAGCCCAAAACACTTTGTTCTAAGTAGTGAAGAAAACTCTACTCATAAATTATTATTTTTTCATTCTCTTAAGTAATGTGGGATTGTGCACTCCCACTATTGTGAGTTGGACTTTCACACTGAGTATTTCTTCTTTGGTTATGGCAGACTGTCACAATCTCCCTCCTTTTGGGATCCGACGTCTTCGTCTGCCACAGTTCTAGTTAGTCATTGACTCCAATACCATTTATAATATACACCATTCTCCTAGTACAATATTATTTGTTTTATGCAAAATCGCAAACGATTTTGTTTTTAGAGTTAGTCCGAAACGCATTGTATTAGGTGGGAGAATAATTCTACTTATAAATCATTTACTTTTTACTCTCTCAAAGCGATGCGAGATTGTGGATTTCTATTTATATGGGTTGGACCCTCATCGCTTTCACGTGGCGGCGAGCTGTCACATTATAATACAATATTGATGAAAATCAAATCCCTAAAAAATATTTAACAAAAATGCAAATAAACTAAGAATACTAATGTAACATCTCGTAGCCTAAATATTTCCCTTTCATTATTTTACTTATTTTGATTAAAACAAAACATAGCCTTGAAAAATAAACAGCGAAAAACTCAAAAAAATCTCAATAAAAACCTTATATTGAAAGAAACATATGGATTTTATAGCCGTTCAATAACAAAACATTTAATAAAAATATTCTTAATTAAAATCCAACTTAACAAAATAGCAATTTAAATTCAAAATCTCTTTTTCCAAAAAGAAAATGTCATTCTTGAGTCATAAATTATTGGTCAATCTCACAACAACAATGCTGCAACCTCGCCCATGAGAGCACCTCTTCAATTTCATATTTTACTCATTTTTATCGTTATATATGTCAACATTATCCTCACTTACATCACAAAGTTCATATATAAACTTAACTCTTAGTAAGAAATGCATAAATAATATGAACATGATATGTAATTTCGTAAAAACATATATTTTCTTTTCGGTCTTTGTTCTTTCTTTTCTTTCACTTTACAGTCTAATCGTTTGAGATAATTCAAGCTAGGAGAAAGAGTTGACACCATTTGATCCACCTCATGCGGGACAACTGACTTGAACTCTGCCCCACAACGACTATTTACGTACATTCATTTAGTAGTTCAATCCTTCTTAATGAAAACATTTTCATGATGCATTAGATATACATATAATCATGCTACATAAGAACATATTATCAATCAATCTTATTTTCATATCCAAATCTCAAAAACAATTCATCATCATAAAGCATCACAACCATCCATCATCAATACAACTATTAACATAAACCACAAGAATCGACGGTTTGCACGAACGAAAACCACCCTCATCCTACTCTCTCTATTTTGCGGCTCAAGGTGAGGGAAATGGGAGAATAGGGTTTCTCAAACCCTATTTTAACAATAATTTCTTTATTTATATTTTTACCCCAAAAACATATTTAATATAAAAATTCTCCCAATTTCATTTTTCACAAGTTCGAACGTTATCTAAAATCAATGCCTAGGGTAAATCTTAAATGACTCGATGTTAATTTCTTTAATTTAACTACATGATAATTTTTTAAATTACTGATTTGACCAATTGACCGATAAATTCAAACGTGACCATAAAACGACAAAGCAAGTCAACCGTTGACTCGTTGACTATTAACAATGCAAAAAAAATAATTCAGAAATTCTTAATAACTATAAAAATATCATTTTTTGTTATAGACGCCCGCCATGGTTCTGCTTGGTGATAGAAAATCTTCTTTCATGGAGATTTGTTCTGCGGAGGTGAAGGTGATGGTTTTGGGTTCTCTGGCACAACATAATTATTGATGTTCATAGCACCAACAACGTGTAAAACCTATGTATTATGAAAAATAATTTATCATGAACATAAATGAATCGTTGTTATAATATATTAATAATCATGTGTGATAAAAATATTATTTTTATTTTAAATCTAATATAAATGATAAAGAAAAATATCTTTGTAGTAAACTTCACATAAGTATGAAAAATAGGGAGACTTGATAACGATATTTTCAACCTTTGAAAACTTCGATCTTCTCCGTCAATACTTCTCACCTCGAATAAGTACGTGTAGGCATGATTAACACAACAAGATCACACTCAATATATCATAGATCGCATTCTCAACACATGAGACGATCTATTTTGATTTAGAGAACGACTCACTAGGAAAACTGATGGATTTGCTCTCAAAAGTTGATTATCTAACCTTAGAATTTTTCAACCTTCTACGATAAAGAGGTTATCGCATCAAATTTTAAAGATGGAATTAAATTAGTAATGGTTACCATGACTTTTTTAAAACAACAATTACAAAATTCTATAAAGGTTATCTTAACATTTAAAAAACAATTAATAAAATTAATTGAATAATCAATTATTAAATTATTTTATCTAATGAAAAATAACAAATTTATTATTGAATGTATTAAACAATTAATTCATAACTAATTATTTAATCTTTTTATTCATTTTTTCTATTATTCAAATAATTATAGATGGTAACGAATGGACCGATGGATTTATAATTTTAAATTGTAAAATCTCGAACTCTACCAAATAATATAATATTGTATGTTATGAATTTAAGTATGCACCATTATATTTTTGGATATTATACTAAAATATTTTATACTAATTACAATGAGATTGTACTTATTGATCATTAACATTCAGTTTTTCCATATTTAAAATTAATTTGTTAAAAATTAATTAACACACATACTTGTCACTCATGTTTATCCTAATACATCTTGACAATTACCATACATAACGCAACATAATACTAGTGTATGTGTATGTAAGTGTATATAACCATACTTATTTGCAAATGTTTTAGACGCAACAAATGATCAATTAATAAGTCGTGAAATTTGAACAAAAATAAAAATAAAGAGAAATATTAATTTTGACAAAAAGTCGGAAAGTGAGAGAGCTTTTTCAGAACTGGAGGAGTCGTCAACGAGTGAAGAGACCGGCTGAGTGATCTACCTAGTTTTAATAATAGTTCCACTTAATGTATTATTTTCATGTTTTACCTTTAAAAGATTTAGTATATTGTCACATAATTTCTATGAAAATTACACGCTCGAATAGTTCGTATAATTATCGAGCGACATAGAACTTCAATTTTTACCTTAATGTACAAGGAAATAACAAAATAATAATAATAAAAACTGGATAATATTTTGTGTTTAAAATTAAATAGCTATAGTATAAACTTTTACTCAATTTTTAATACTTTTGAACTAGATTCCTTTTTATATTTCTTAATAATTTAACCCAAAAAAAATATATAGCAATTTGTACTTATTTAATTTTTCCAATACATATCTTTTTCTTTTTCAATTACTACATCAACTATTTGCTAATTTTTAGTTGATAATAATCAATTAATTGGTTCCATTTCCATTTCTCAACTAAATAAACTTACATCCACAAGTGAAGAAAGACGTATAAAATGAGATTCTACCATACAAGCTTTAGATGACATTGCTTGTGACCATAAAAAATGAATAAGAAGGGACGTTCTAAGTCATTATTTTAAGTGACTCTCGTATGTCAATCGTAATTTTATATTTTATAGAGATTTTTTTTTTTGTGATCTGTAACGCTTAATCAACACGTACGTTTCTGGGAAATCGAACTTACGTTCTCTATCATACTTAAGCAAAAGATATCATGATCTCCATCGATAATATTTCTCCAGGCTTATATGTAAATTACAACGTCCAGATTTTGTATCAAGTAGTATAATATATGTTTTGCATTCATGACGGTATGAGTTTGTTCTTGAATCTTATATCAAAATGTCACATATCAATTGAATATAAAACTCTATTTATGAATTATCTATTATTGTACATCTTGTTTTAAGAGGAGTATCTGTCACAGCTAGAATGTACAATAACTTAATAAAGTGCAAAATCAAGAAATAAGCAACAAGTTAAAAAAAAAAAAAGATAAACTAAATGAAACGAATAATTCAATTATTTATTTTAATATTATGTGTATTATAAATTTGATTTTTAAAAGAAAAAGAAAAATAAAAAAGTTGGCAAATAAATAAATTATAAATAAAACAGCAAGTGGGTCTATTGGCGGAGAAGTGACAGAGTGAAAGAGATAGGATAGAAACCCACTGCGCGGGGGAGTTGCAATGCGTATTAAGGAGCTGAGCCGAACCCAGTCCACTCCTCCGACCAACTTCTGCTTGTGGCTCTTTCTCCCTCCTCTCTCTTTCCTCTTTCTATTGTTTCTTTTCTGCGTACATTTTTTACAAATTTTATTGTTAAAATAATATTTATTTTGTAAAAAAGTTAAAAAAAAAAACCTGAATGCCCTAACGCCTTATGACGTAAGACGCGCGCTCCATCTCCGTGTATAAATAAGGACGACGCTCCACCTCGTCTCATATACAAATACCATCAAGGATTCCCGCCATAGCTACTTTCAATTCCGATTCTCCTTCCGTAGGGTTTAATTTAAAGGAGCTTCGCAAAGGCGTTCCCGCTGCGATTCCGAACGATTACCAGGTACGATTATTTTGAGAATATGTTATTTTTTTCTAAGGCGATCAGTATTCCGCGTGATCGATTTTTGCCGTTTATCTGGTGAATCGAATCGATGATCTTAATGTGCCTACGTATTTGTATTTTTATTTTTTTCCTTTTTGATCGTGATCAATATCCTATTTGGCTTTGTTCGTTTGTGGTTTTTTTAGGTTCTTGAGAATTCAAATTATGTATACAGGGTTGGGGGTTTTAATCGCGACCTAGA
Source organism: Begonia masoniana (assembly GCA_022432975.1). Taxonomy (NCBI): domain Eukaryota; kingdom Viridiplantae; phylum Streptophyta; class Magnoliopsida; order Cucurbitales; family Begoniaceae; genus Begonia; species Begonia masoniana. Next base: position 44,237,295 of record CM039515.1, on the reverse strand, counting down.
TCTTCTTTTGTTTTGTTAATTTGTGGTCTTTTTTTTAGTACGTCTGGTTGGTACACTTGAATTCTTGAGTATTCAAATGATGAATACATAATTAGGGGTTTTATTGATTGGTTTCTGTTTTTCCTTCTTCTGAATCATGATTCAGATCTGTTTGGTTGAATTTGGCTTTGTTTGTTTGCAGGTTTTTAGTATTTAAATGATAAGGATTTTATATATTGATTGTGCAACGATGTGTTTTTTGGTCGTGATTGAGATCTTATTTAGATTGCTTGATTCACTTGAGTATTCAAATAATGAATACACAATTAGGTATTATATGTATTAATCTAGCTACACTACCGTTTTTTTTTTTTTTTTGAATCGGGTTTGAGATTCTGTTTGGGAATTTAACTATGTTCTTTAGTAAGTTTAATTGGTAGATTATGATGCTTAGACTCAAGTTTTGAGTAATCAAATGACGGATGCATAAAATTAGGTATTTTATATATGATCGCTATGGTGGGTAATTATTTGTTCTTTTAATGGTGATGTAGATCATGTTGGAATGAATTGGCTTTGTTCGTTTCTGTGTTTACTTTAGTGCATTTAATTGGTAGGTTATATTTGATAGACTCCAGTTTTTGAGTATTCAAATGATGGATACTTAAAGTTTGGTATTTTTCTTATGTTGATTGCACTACAATAGTTTTTTCTCAATTGCATTCGGATCTTGTTCAGGAGACTTCTTTGGTTTTGTTAATTTGTGGTTTTTTTTTTTAGTTCGTCTGGTTGGTACACTTGAATTCTTGAGTATTCAAATGATGAATACATAATTAGGGGTTTTATTGATTGATTTCTGTTTTTCCTTCTTTTGAATCATGATTCAGATCTGTTTGGATGAATTTGGCTTTGTTTGTTCGCAGGTTTTTAGTATTTAAATGATAAGGATTTTATATATTGATTGTGCAACGATGTGTTTTTTGGTCGTGATTGAGATCTTAATTAGATTGCTTGATTCACTTGAGTATTCAAATAATGAATACACAATTAGGTATTATATGTATTAATTTAGCTACACTACCTTCTTTTTTCTTTTGAATCGGGTTTGAGATTCTGTTTGGGAATTTAGCTATGTTCTTTAGTAAGTTTAATTGGTAGATTATGATGCTTAGACTCAAGTTTTGAGTAATCAAATGGTGGATGCATAAAATTAGGTATTTTATACATGATCGCTACAGTAGGTAATTATTTGTTCTTTTAATGGTGATGTAGATCATGTTTGAATGAATTGGCTTTGTTCGATTGTATGTTTACTTTAGTGCATTTAATTGATAGGTTATATTTGATAGACTCCAGTTTTTGAGTATGCAAATGATGGATACTTAAAGTTTGGTATTTTTCTTATGTTGATTGCACTACAATAGTTTTTTCTCAATTGCAGTCGGATCCTGTTAAGGAGACTTGCTTAGTTTGTGAGATTTTTTTAGTATGTTGAATTTGTTAACTATGATAGCTTGACTCCACTTCTTTAGTATTCAAAGGATGGAAACGATAGAGATTTATTTTTGATTAGATTATTTTAATTTTGGCAGGCATTTCATTTGTCATGATCAACTTTTGATTTTCCTTTTAATACTAATAAGTTGGAATGTAATTGGTCACGTTCCTTTGGTTTACATTAAAATTCATGGATATTTTCTGGATGTTGGGTGGATAATGCAGTGGTTATCTATTTGATAGTTAGCATTTTATGACAAAACTTGTGAAATTTGCTTTATTCTGTAGGATTTTTTTTTTGTAACAATTGGTGTACGGATCAAGGTGCTCATTGATCTATCCAATGTAGGAGTTGCCATTATGTGTTAGAACCTTACGTTGAGATTAATATATGGATTAGAACAAGACCTCAGCCTATTCATCTAACTTGTAACACAACCCTTTTATGTCCCGTATCTGGTCTTCTTGGAAAGGCAGACAATGAATTTAATACATGTATTTCATTCCTTATTATTTTATTGGGATGTCTAGGAATTGCCTTGTGCTTTTGTTTGAATGTGAAGTGATCATAGTTGCTTGTATTGCTCTGTTTTATGTTTTCATTACGAGGAATTTTTGTTTTACTTTGAAAAATAGTGGCATTAAAGATTGACTCCACATACTTTTTTGATGTCAAGCATGTCACAAAATAGGATTGTTAAATTTTTTCCGATAGTAGTTTGATTTGTTTGCAATTTAAAGGTCGTATCGAAGATGCTAAGATTGTTTTTTGATATAACACACGAGAATTTTTCAAGTTTTCAAAGGAATGATTTTGTTTTTTCATTGAAATGTGTTATGGTATCAAAAACTAAGTTTATTTAGATACCTTTTTATGCAAGCATTTCATGAAGTGTTTGATTTTTTTTCTTATGTTTTTAACAATTTGGGTTGAGATATCAAAGACTAACTTGAGATACCACTTTGATATCACACTTAAAAGAAAAAATTTAGAATTTTCTAATTTTTAAAAAATGATTTTATTTTTAAAATTGAAATGTGTTATGGCATTAAAGACGCAAGTAAGAGTAAAAATTTGGAATTTTTTAGTTTTCAAAGCAATGAATTTGTTTTTTTAAATTGAAATGTGTTATGGCATTAAAGATTAACATTAGATACCTCTTTATGTCAAGCATTTCATAAAAATCATCATTTTTTTCTGATTTTTTTTACAATTTGAATCGTGATATCAAAGATTAACTTGAGATACCACTTTAATATCACGTGTAATTTTTTTTTTTATAGAAATTTTTAGTTTTCAAAACATTGATTTTATTTTTATACTGAAATGTGTTATGACATGAAAGACTGATATTAGATACCTCTAGATGTCAAACATTTCATAAAATATGTGATTTTTTTAAAATTTTTTATCATTTGGGTCGTGATATCAAAGACTAACTTGAGATACCACTTTGATATCACATGTAAAAGAAAAAAATTAGGATTTTCTAGTTTTCAAAGGAATAATTTTGTTTTTTTTTATTGAAATGTGTTATGACATCAATGGCTAAATTTATTTAGATACAATTTCATGTAAAGCATTTCATAAAGTGTTTGATTTTTTTCTTATTTGTTTTGCAATTTACCTCGTGATATCAATGAAAAACTTGAGATACCTCTTTGATATCACACTTAATAGAAAATATTTTGAATTTTCTAATTTTCAAAGAAATGGTTTTCTTTTAAAATTGAAATATGTTATGGCATCAAAGACGAACTTTAGATACCTTGATGTCAAACATTGCATAGAACACGTGATTTTTTCTTCTTATGATTTTTATATTATTTGAGTCGTGATATCAAAGACTAACTTGAGATACCACTTTGATATCACATGTAAAAGAAAAAAATTAGGATTTTCTAGTTTTCAAAGGAATAATTTTGTTTTTTTTATTGAAATGTGTTATGACATCAATGGCTAAATTTATTTAGATACAATTTCATGTAAAGCATTTCATAAAGTGTTTGATTTTTTTCTTATTTGTTTTGCAATTTACCTCGTGATATCAATGAAAAACTTGAGATACCTCTTTGATATCACACTTAATAGAAAATATTTTGAATTTTCTAATTTTCAAAGAAATGGTTTTCTTTTAAAATTGAAATATGTTATGGCATCAAAGACGAACTTTAGATACCTTGATGTCAAACATTGCGTAGAACACGTGATTTTTTCTTCTTATGATTTTTATATTATTTGAGTCGTGATATCAAAGACTAACTTGAGATACCGCTTTGATATCACACTTAAAAAGAAAAAAATTGGAATTTTTAAATTTTCAAAGAAATGATTTTATTTTTAAAATTGAAATGTGTTATGGCATCAAAGACTAACTTTAGATACCTCTTGATGTCAAGCATTTCATAAAAGATTTTTTGATTTTTTTACAATTTATGTCGTGATATCAAAGACTAACTTGAGATACCACTTTGATATCACGTTAAAATTTTTTTGTAGAATTTTCTTGTTTTCAAAACAATGAATTTGTTTTTTTAAATTGGAAAGTGTTACGACATCAAAGACTAACTATAGATACCTCATGATGTCAAGCATTTCATAAAAATCGTCATTTTTTTTCTGATTTTTTTACAATTTGAATCGTGATATCAAAGATTAACTTGAGATACCACTTTAATATCACGTGTAATTTTTTTTTTTTTATAGAAATTTTTAGTTTTCAAAACATTGATTTTATTTTTACACTGAAATGTGTTCTGACATGAAAGACTGATATTAGATACCTCTAGATGTCAAACATTTCATAAAATATATGATTTTTTAAAAAATTTTTATCATTTGGGTCGTGATATCAAAGACTAACTTGAGATACCACTTTGATATCACGTGTAAAAGAAAAAAATTAGGATTTTCTAGTTTTCAAAGGAATAATTATGTTTTTTTTATTGAAATGTGTTATGACATCAATGACTAAGTTTATTTAGATACTACTTTATGTAAAGCATTTCATAAAGTGTTTGATTTTTTTCTTATTTTTTTTGCAATTTACCTCGTGATATCAATGAAAAACTTGAGATACCTCTTTGATATCACATTTAATAGAAAATATTTTGAATTTTCTAATTTTCAAAGAAATGGTTTTCTTTTAAAATTGAAATATGTTATGGCATCAAAGACGAACTTTAGATACCTTGATGTCAAACATTGCATAGAACACGTGATTTTTTCTTTTTATTATTTTTATATTATTTGAGTCGTGATATCAAAAACTAACTTGAGATACCACTTTGATATCACACTTAAAAGGAAAAAAATTGAAATTTTCTAATTTTCAAAGAAATGATTTTATTTTTAAAATTGAAATGTGTTATGGCATCAAATACCAACTTTAGATACCTCTTGATGTCAAGCATTTCATAAAAGATTTTCTGATTTTTTTATAATTTATGTCGTGATATCAAAGACTAACTTGAAATACTACTTTGATATCACGTTAAAATTTTTTTGTAGAATTTTCTTGTTTACAAAATAATGATTTTGTTTTTAAATTGAAATGTGTTACGATATCAAAGACTAACTATAGATACCTCTTGATGTCAAACATTTCATAAAAGCCGTGATTTGTTTTCTAATTTTTTTACAATTTGGATCGTGATATCAAAGATTAACTTGAGATACCACTTAGATATCACGTGTAATTTTTTTTTTAGAATTTTCTAGTTTCCAAAGCATTGATTTTATTTTTAAATTGAAATGTGTTATGACATTAAAGATTAACTTTAGATACCTCTTGATGTCGAGCATTTCATATAAGTCGTGATTTTTTTTTTTTTTATTTTTTTACAATTTGGATCGTGATATGAAAGACTAACTTGAGATACCACTTTGATATCACGTCTAAATTTTTTTTAGAATTTTCTAGTTTTCAAAGCAATGATTTTGTTTTTAAATTGAAATGTGTTACGACATAAAAGACTAACTATAGATACCTCTTGATGTCAAGCATTTGATAAAAGCTGTGATTTTTTTTTTTTCTAAATTTTTTACATTTTGGATCTCGTGATATCAAAGACCTTAGACCACTTTGATATCACGTGTAATTTTTTTTTTAGAATTTTCTAGTTTCTAAAGCATTGATTTTGTTTTTAAATTTAAATTTGTTATGTCATCAAAGATTAACGTTAGACACCTCTTGATGTCAAGTATTTCATAAAAGCCATGATTTTTTTTATGATTTTTTCACAATTTAGATCGTGATATCAAAGACTAACTTGAGATACCACTTTGATATCACGTGTAAATTTTTTTTTAGAATTTTCTAGTTTTCAAAGCAATGATTTTGTTTTTAAATTGAAATGTGTTATGACATTAAAGACTAACTATAGATACCTTTTGATGTCAAACATTTCATAAAAAGTGTGATTTTTTTTTTAAATTTTTTATAATTTGTGTTGTGAGAGCAAAAACTAATTTGAGATACCACTTTGATATCATATGGAAAAGAAAAAAAATTAAATTTTTCAGTTTTTAAAGCATTGATTTCATTTTTACATTGAAATGTGCTACGACATCAAAAACTAATTTTGTTTAAATACCTCTTGATCTCAATAAACATTTCATAAAATGCGCGACGTGATTTTTTTTCTGATTTTTTACAATTTGAATTATTATATCAAAGACTAACTTGAGATACTACTTAGATATTATAGGTAGAATTTTTTTTTTGAAATTTTCTAATTTTCAAAGTAATAATTTTGTTTTTAAATTGAAATGCATTGTGGTGTCAAAGACTAATCTTAAATATCTCTTGATGTCAATATTTCATAAAACACATAATTTTTTTCATATATTCTTATAATTTCGGTTGTGATTTTCCTTTTAAGATTGATGAGTTAGAATGTAATTGGTCACGTTCCCCTGGGTTACATGTTCCTTTGGTTTACATTAAGATTCATGGATATTTTCTGGATATTGGGTGAATAATGCAAATGTTTATCTATTTGATAGTTAACATTTTCTCACAAAATTTGTTAAATTTGCTTTATTCTGTTGGATTTTTTTTTTGTAACAATTGGTGTACGGATCAAGGTGCTCATTGATCTATCCAATGTAGGAGTTGCTATTAGGTATTAGAACCTTACGTTGAGATTGAACAAGAACTCCTCAGCCTATTCATCTAACTTGTAACTCAACCCTTTTATGTCCAGTTTTTGGTCGTCTTGAAAAGGCAGGCAATGAATAAATACATGTATTTCATTCTTTATTATTTTATTGGGATGTCCAGGAATTACCTTGCCTTTTGGTTTGACTGTAAAGTGATCATGGTTGCTTTTATTGCGCTGTTTTATGTTTTCATTACGATGAATTTTTGTTTTACTTTGAAAAATGTTGTGGGCATTAAAGATTGACTCTACATACTTTTTGATGTCAAGCATGTCACAAAATAAGATTGTTAAATTTTTTCCAATAGTAGTTTGATTTGTTTGCAATTTGAAGGCCGTATCGAAGATTAACTCGAGATATTTTTTTGATATAACACACCAGAATTTTTCTAGTTTTCAAATGAATGATTTGGTTTTTTCATTGAAATGTGTTATGGCATCAAAGACTAAGTTTATTTAGATACCTCTTTATGTTAAGCATTTCATAAATTGTTTGATTTTTTTCTTATTTTTTTTTCCAATTGGGGTCGTGATATCAAATAATAACTTGAGATACCACTTTGATATCACACGTTAAAGAATTTTTTTTTGAATTTTCTAATCTTAAAAGCAATAATTTTGTTTTTAAATTTAAATGTCTTGTGACATCAAAGATGAACTTTAGACCTTGATGTCAAATATTTCATAAAATACGTGTGATCATAGACTAACTTCAAATTTCTCTTTAATATTACACTTGAAAGAAAAAAATTGAAATTTTCTAGTTTTCAAAACTAGATTTTTTTTAATGTTGAAATGTGTTAGGTATCAAAGACTAATTTTATGTATCTTTTCATGTCAGCCTTTTATAAAATATGATTGCAAATAATTTTTTTTGAAAGTATTTTAATTTTTTTAGAATTGAAATGTGTTTTGATATCGAAGACTAAAGAACATCATAGGAACATTTTTTTTTTTGTGAATTATTTAGTTTTCAATGCTATGATTTTTGTTTCATGGTGAAATGTGGTATGACATTACATACTAACTTTAGATACATTTTTATGTCAAATATTGCATAAAATATGTTTGGGAGTGATTTTTTTCAAAAGTATTTTAATTTTTTAAGAATATAAGTTTTTTTAGTTGCACAATGAATTTTATCTAAGTCTCATTTAAACTTTGGATTCTTGCTGGAATATTTCCTTTTCACTCTTGCTTTTTTTTTTGTGTACATTTTTTTTTAATTATTTGTTATTTAAGTAAAATTTCTTTGGTAAAAAAATCTAAAATAAAATCTGGATGCTATTTCTTTTTCCTCTTTTCCTTTGTTCGTTTAAAATTATCGTCGAGATGATGTTCGCATTGCAATTTCCAACGATTTGTAGGTTGTTTATTTGGAGATTATGATTTTGTGATTCTTCTGTCTTTGCTATGTCGTTTGTAAGTGTACCTTTAGTACGCAGTGTGATTGATTTTTTTGCATATTGTTTTTATTTTTTAATCGGAATCAAGATCCAATTTAGTTCGTTTTTTTTGCAGTTTTTTAGTACATTTGAGGTGCACTATGATTGTAGACTCAATATATTAGATATTCGAATGATGGATACGAGGTTATAGATTTTATGTATTGATTGTGTTACTGTACATATTCATTTATTTATTTTCTTTCGAATCATGATCAAGATCGTGTTTAGATGAATTTAGCATTGTTCGCCTTGTGAGTAAACTAGGGTTAGTTGACTCAAGTTCTTGAGGATTCAACTAATAAGGATTTTTTTTTTTTTTTTCCAACGATTTGTAGGTTGTTTATTTGGTATTTTATATAATGATTGTGCTATAGTTCTTTTTCTTTTTAATTGCAATTGAGATCATGTTTAGATGAATTAGACTTCTATTCATTTGTGAGTTTCTTTTAATACATTTAACTGCTAGATTATAATTGTTTGATTTAAGTTCTCGAGTATTCAAATGATGTATATATAAATTAAATTTCCTATATATTGGCTACGTTATAGTATGTAATCATTTATCTTTCAATTAGAGAGATCCTGATTGAATGACTTTGACTTTGTTTGTCTGTGGATTTTTTTACAGGTAGATTGTGATTGTTAGACATTAATTCTCTAAGTATTAAATGGGGGGTGCATAAATTGGGTAGTAGATTGTGATTGTTAGACATTAATTCTCTAAGTATTAAATGGGGGGTGCATAAATTGGGTAGTTTTAACGTCGACTATAAGTATTAAACGGTGGGTGCATAAATTAGGTAATTTTGATGTCGTCTATGTTACAGTAAGTGTCTTTTTTAATCACGACCAAGATTCTGACAAATGAGTTTGTTTGTTTGAAGATTTTTTTTGTAGGTTCAATTGGTTTATTATGATTGTTAAACTTAACTTGTTGAGTATTCAAACGATAGATACACGAATTAGGAAATTATGTACCGATTGCTTGGTTGAAATTCGCAGGCATTTGATTTAATTGATCATATGAGACCTTTGATTTCTTTTTAAGATTGTTGAATTAGAATATAACTGGCAGTGCTCCCTTAGTTTGCATTAAGATTTATGGATACTGTTGGGCGGATAGTACGCTGGTTATCTCTTTTATAACATTTTTATGATAAAAATGAAGATTAAGGATAGATTAGGGTTCTCATTGATTTATTCAATGCATGACGGGCGTGGAAATTACTATATGTAGTAGAATAAAAACTGCTCAACCTATTAACAACTTGTGACTTCCTTTTTGGTCTTCTTGGAAAAGACAGTCTATATTTTTTACTTTATTAATTTCCTATGTTGTCTAAGAATTACCTTGCTTTGTCTAATTGTTCTTTGTATATTTCATAAATATGTGATTAGTTCCAATTTCTATAGAAGCAAATTGAATATTAATCACAATATAAATGATTGAAATACCTCTTGTTATTAACGTGAAATAAAAATGCGCTAATCATAGTTTTATGTTTTACATTGTAATGTGTTCATTAAAAACTAACATTACATATCTCTTGATCTCTATTTATTTTAGACGTGCTTTATATTTTCAGAATTTAAATATGTCTGTGATATAAAAGACTAACTAGGGGTATCTCTTGATATATCACTCAAAATTTTATGTTCTCCATATTTTGATTTTTGTTTTACATTTACATGTTTTATGAAAGTAAAGACCAACTTTATATACTTTTAGATGGCATGGTCGTGATTTGTCTGAAAATTGCTTTAATTTTGTTGCAATTCAAATGGGTGCAATATTGAAAACTAACTTCACGTACCTCTTAATAAGTAGGGATTTACGTAGTAGTAGGGATATGCACTATCCCATCTACTTCGTAGACCACATAACATAACATAACTTGCCCCGTGCGTGTCATATATTGGGTGTTTTGCCTTGCCCCGTGAGTTGCCATTCATTGTTCCATATGCCCCCGTGCGTGTCATATATTGGGTGTTTTGCCTTGCCCCGTGAGTTGCCATTCATTGTTCCATATGCCCTACTCACTCACTACCTTCGCTTAACCTTTACATACATTACTTGTTCTTTACTTTCTTTTACTTGAAAACATAAATGTAAAACATGTCGTCCTGTGAATAACGTTGTTGTATGCAAACATCACCTGTGGCAGGGCAAGGTCTCATTGCTTTGGTTTGTCCGTGCAAATACTCTAGATCAGATTACCTAGTGTCATGTTCTTTGCTTCTGTCTAATCGCCCGCCTGAGGGTGGGCTATACTATTGTAGTTAAGGGAGGAATCAAACATTTTCCAAAGGGTTCTCCAAATATCTCAGTCGGGTGTAATGGACTTCAGTACACCATAGCTATGTTCTGCACGTCAGCAACTTTCTTGAGGAAATAAAGTGTGCCAATTTAAAAATTTGTCAACCACTACAAATACATAATTGACTCCTCGTTGCCCAAGAATAAAATTCATAGATAGATCTTCCCATATGTTGTTATGAACGGGTAGTGGCATATAAAGACTAGTATTCTGTGACTGACCCTTTGATGTCTAGCAGACATAACACATCTGCACCAACCTACTCATGTCTCTATGCAGATGAGGCTAGTAAAACCGGTCACTAACAGTGGCCATAGTCTTGTCTCTTCCCGAGTGATCGGCTAGACCACCTCTGTGCAGATCTTAAATCACTTTTTCTCGCAAGAATGAATGTGGAAGGTAAAGTTGGTTCCCTTTCATCAGAAATCCATCATGGACATGATAATCTACATAGGGTTGTCTATCGATGCACTTACCACATACCTCCCGAAAATCTGCAACTGTCTGGTACAATTCTTTCAGATGTTCAAACCCCACAATTGCATTGGTCAACATCACCATCAACATTATCCTCCTGCTCAATGCAACTGCCACCTTATTCTATACGCCTGCCTTGTGTCGCAACTTGAACGAAATTTTTTTTAAGAACTAAACGCATCTGGCATGCACATCTTTACTGATTATTCAGGTGTTTCAGTGCGTCGCAATCAAAAAACAAAACAAACTCCTTACCAACCAAGTAATGCTCCCACGTACGTAATGTTCACACCACCGAATAAAATTCTTTGTCGTACGTACTCCAAGTTCGCCTAGCTGGGCAAAATTTCTCACTGAAAAACACAATTAGCCGTTTCTCTTGGGATAGAACTGCCCCAATTTCTACTCCGCTTGAATCAAAATCAATTTCAATTAGTTTGTTGAATTTGGTAAGGCTAAAAGCAGAGCATAACACAATTTCTCTTTCAACAACGCAACGCTCACCCCTGCTTCATCCATCCACTAAAATTTCCCTTTCTTCACACACTCCATTAGAGATGCCACCACGAAACTAAAGTGCCCAATGAACCTCTAGTAGAAACTTGCCGACTCGTGAAAACTCCTTAGTTCAGTTACTGATCTTGCTGTGGGCCACTCCCTTATCACCCTGAACTTCTCCTCGTCCACTTGAATATCATATGCACCAATAATAAACTCCCTAAATAGCAATTTCCTGACCACGAAACTGCATTTCTTCATATTAACATACAACTTGTTTGATTACAGTGCTTCTCGCAAGTGTGCTAGATGTTCCATAGTTTTACTGTAGATTAAGGTATCATCCAAATACACTACAAAAGATTTGCCAATGAAAGACTTAAGTACTCGATTCATGATGCGCATGAGTGTGCTAGGCACATTTGACAATCCGAACGATATGACTAACCACTTGTACAACTCTTTTTCATCTTGAAGGTTGTTTTCCACTCATCATCAGGTCTAATTTAGATTTGATGATACCGACTTCTCAGGTTGATTTTAGTGAATATTTGGGTTCAACTTAGTATGTCAAACATGTCTTCCATTCGAGGAAAATGAAACTTATAGCCAATCGTAATTTTATTAATTGCTTTGCTGTCAACGCACATCCTCCAACTCCCATATTTCTTTAGCGTCAATAAGGTAGGTACAATGTATGGGCTCGTACTCTCCCTAATATGCCAATATCTGCAATAGCTCTTGCACTTTCTGTTGCAAAACATCACTCTCTTTAGAACTCATCTTGTAGTGAGGTAAGTATGGTAAGCTGGCACCCGGAATCAGATCAATGTTGTGTTGGACGTCTCGCATATGAGGTAATCCACTAGGTAGCTCCTCAAGAATGATGTTTGCAAACTCTTCCAGCAAGGAGTTGACCTGTCGTGGCAGATCGGATGTCAGTTGCTCGTCGTCCACCGTTAGGATCTAACACATGATTAATGTGTATGCTTCCTGTAATTCTTTAATCACCTCCTCCATTTCTTGCTCTATTTGTGTGATGGTAAGGAAAAATCACCCATCCACTTTGTAAGTTTTTGGACAGTGTTTTACCTTTAAGGGAAGTAACGTGAACTTCACTCGATCCTTTTCTAATCGTTATACATTATCTCTGCCTTCATGTTGTTCTTGTACAACTGCCAAGGCTTACCAAACAAAAGGTGACAAGTGTCCATGTCTACTACATCACAATACACCTTGACTGTATATTTCCCAATTGAAAAGTGTGCTTTGCACCGCTCCTTCACCTGAATTTTTTCTACTGTCTTGATCCATTCGATCGGGTAAGACTTGAGATGTTTCTAGTAACCGTAAAACCTTCACAACCTCTTTGCCGATGATGTTCTCACAACTGCCACTATCAATAATCAGATCAAATAGACCGTCATTAATAGTGCACATGGTGCGAAACAATTGACATTCTTTGAGTATGGTCCTCTTGCTTTTGGGGTCAACATCAACTTCCTGATCATGTACGTCTCCTCATTTCCCTCGTCATCCTCCTCCTCGTCAATTTCTTCGTTTCCATTGGGCTCGTGACAGATTTTTTGTTTGTGTTTGTCTATCTCAACCACATTAACTGCTCTTTGAGTTGGACACTCGCTCAACCGGTGACCAGACTTACTGCATCGGAAACATGTTCTAGATATAGGTCTTGCCTAAAGATTTGTTGGTTTCAGACCCTCCTTATTCTCGACTAATTTTTTCTAGCCGCCCTGTCATCCATTCGTTCTACGCAACCCTGTATTTCACGGATGAAATTTTCTATCCCTCACCCTTCTCTAATAATTCTCATTCTCGTAGGCATACCTGCTGGACTCAAACCTATTGTCATAGTTCAACTTTGATAACCATATTTCGTTCAAAGGAGAGACAAGATGATGAAAATAGATTCTTACCCTAGCCATTGATTTCCGTACTAGTTTCCGTCTGTGATTTATCTCTGTTTATGATGTAGTCATGACAATCACTAAAATTGTAAATAAGTGTAAAGGTTATAAAATGACTTAGATTCAAATCACTGTAATTTCTCTTCGATTTTATCATCTTTGAGCATCTGTCAAATGTAAGCTTCAACTCTGTTTCTCTGCAAGAGATCCTCAGATCACACGACACAAGAATAACCCTAAGAGAATATAAAAATGGCAAAATCGTTCCCAGTTATGTGCTTTTCTTGATTTCTTCATCTTCTTCTGGGTAGGGTAAATTAGAGATCTTTTTGTATTTCTTCATTTTCTTGCCTGAATCGACTCATCTATCTTTGCCTCTTTTAATCTCGTGTAATTAGTCATTGACGGATGAGTTAATCAAACCCAAAACACGATGATTAGTAAGCGAAAACTAAGTAGGTATTTGGTAATTAAGAGGAAGAATCAATGAAAAGAAGGTGCTTTTAACTTTTTGTGTTGCTTTGAAGAAATGGATTATTCCCTTTATCTTGTTTAGGTCCACTAAATAAAAGGAACCCATTGCTTGGGAATCATGGCTGGTAAGAGAACCCTCTGTTTATTACTATGGGCTCTCTACAAAAGCCTAATCAAAAGCTTATCTTTCTGTTCTTAAAAGCCTAGTCCTTTGGCAAATTCAACATCTTCTTCCTGATTTCCCTTCAAGAAATTTCAACACAAAAAGAATGCTTAATTATTTCATCAAATCAAATCAACAAATTTTAGCACTCGTCCGATTGCTTTAGTTCTCACCCCAGTTACTTTATAACAAAAATTTCATGAAATGATTAATTTTATAAGACGCTAACTTTGAACATGCATATTTAAGTCTCAATTTTAAGAGTATTGTTACGTTTACTCTGTTATTCTACTTTTTAAAAATATTTGTTGACGTATCAAATAACGATTGGTGTCCAATTGTTGTAGCTGAACCTCAACAAAAACAATCAAACCATCAAAAGACGAACATTTTAGACTATCTATATTTTGTATTTTTTTTTGTAGATCAATATATATTTTTTACTGGTATAAAAAAAAAAAAGTTATTCGTATGCTTTCTAATATGGTGTGATTATATTAGTTTTCTTGTAGTGAAATTATCCAAGCATTTGAGGATCTATCCTTTTTCATTTCTGATCTTGAGGTGTAATTATCACTTTCTCATTACTTTAGGTGTATAAATCTCTTGAATTTTGAAATTTATTGCAGAAATTATCTAAATTGTGTAATAATCTAATATTAATGACCATCCAAGTAATATAAGACATTAATGTTTTATTAATGAACCAATCGTCAAAATGCATAATTATATAAAAATATATAATATTATTATCATTATAAATATTATTTGCCCGTCAAAATGTGATAATAATGCTCTCAAAATAAAATTTCGACCAATCTCTGTACAGTTTTTTCAACCTGTAAGTAAGCACACATCTAATTATTTCCTCTTTCTATTGTTTCTTTTCTGCGTACATTTTTTACAATTTTTATTGTTAAAATAATATTTATTTTGTAAAAAAGTTTAAAAAAAAACCTGAATGCCCTAACGCCTTATGACGTAAGACGCGCGCTCCATCTCCGTGTATAAGTAAGGACGCTCCACCTCGTCTCATATACAAACACAATCAAGGATTCCATCCATAGCTACTTTCAATTCCGATTCTCCTTCCGTAGGGTTTAATTTAAAGGAGCTTCGCAAAGGCCTTCCCGCTGCGATTCCGAACGATTACCAGGTACGATTACTTTGAGAATATGTTATTCTTTTCTAAGGCGATCAGTATTCCGCGTGATCGATTTTTGCCGTTTGTATGGTGAATCGAATCGATGATCTTAATGTGCCTACGTATTTGTATTTTTATTTTTTTCCTTTTTGATCGCGATCAATATCCTATTTGGTTTTGTTCGTTTGTGGTTTTTTTAGGTTCTCGAGAATTCAAATTATGTATACAGGATTGGGGGTTTTAATCGCGACCTAGATCTTCTTTGGTTTTGTTAATTTGTGGTCTTTTTTTTTAGTACGTCTGGTTGGTACACTTGAATTCTTGAGTATTCAAATGATGAATACATAATTAGGGGTTTTATTGATTGGTTTCTGTTTTTCCTTCTTCTGAATCATGATTCAGATCTGTTTGGTTGAATTTGGCTTTGTTTGTTTGCAGGTTTTTAGTATTTAAATGATAAGGATTTTATATATTGATTGTGCAACAATGTGTTTTTTGGTCGTGATTGAGATCTTATTTAGATTGCTTGATTCACTTGAGTATTCAAATAATGAATACACAATTAGGTATTATACGTATTAATTTAGCTACACTACCTTCTTTTTTCTTTTGAATCGGGTTTGAGATTCTGTTTGGGAATTTAGTTATGTTCTTTAGTAAGTTTAATTGGTAGATTATGATGCTTAGACTCAAGTTTTGAGTAATCAAATGGTGGATGCATAAAATTAGGTATTTTATATATGATCGCTATGGTAGGTAATTATTTGTTCTTTTAATGGTGATGTCTGTGTTTACTTTAGTGCATTTAATTGGTGGGTTATATTTGATAGACTCCAGTTTTTGAGTATTCAAATGATAGATACTTAAAGTTTGGTATTTTTCTTATGTTGATTGCACTACAATAGTTTTTTCTCAATTGCATTCGGATCTTGTTCAGGAGACTTCTTTGGTTTTGTTAATTTGTGGTCTTTTTTTTTTAGTTCGTCTGGTTGGTACACTTGAATTCTTGAGTATTCAAATGATGAATACATAATTAGGGGTTTTATTGATTGATTTCTGTTTTTCCTTCTTCTGAATCATGATTCAGATCTGTTTGGTTGAATTTGGCTTTGTTTGTTCGCAGGTTTTTAGTATTTACATGATAAGGATTTTATATATTTATTGTGCAACGATGTGTTTTTTGGTCGTGATTGAGTTCTTATTTAGATTGTTTGATTCACTTGAGTATTCAAATAATGAATACACATTTAAGTATTATATGTATTAATTTAGCTACACTACCTTTTTTTTTCTTTTGAATCGGGTTTGAGATTCTGTTTTGGGAATTTAGCTATGTTCTTTAGTAAGTTTAATTAGTAGATTGTGATGCTTAGACTCAAGTTTTGAGTAATCACATGGTGGATGCATAAAATTAGGTATTTTATACATGATCGCTACAGTAGATAATTATTTGTTCTTTTAATGGTGAGTCTGTGTTTTACTTTAGTGCATTTAATTGGTGGGTTATATTTGATAGACTCCAGTTTTTGAGTATTCAAATGATGGATATTTAAAGTTTGGTATTTTTCTTATGTTGATTGCACTACAATAGTTTTTTCTCAATTGCATTCGGATCTTGTTCAGGAGACTTCTTTGGTTTTGTTAATTTGTGGTCTTTTTTTTTTTAGTACGTCTGGTTGGTACACTTGAATTCTTGAGTATTCAAATGATGAATACATAATTAGGGGTTTTATTGATTGGTTTCTGTTTTTCCTTCTTCTGAATCATGATTCAGATCTGTTTGGTTGAATTTGGCTTTGTTTGTTTGCAGGTTTTTAGTATTTACATGATAAGGATTTATATATTGATTGTGCAACAATGTGTTTTTTGGTCGTGATTGAGATCTTATTTAGATTGCTTGATTCACTTGAGTATTCAAATAATGAATACACAATTAGGTATTATACGTATTAATTTAGCTACACTACCTTTTTTTCTTTTGAATCGGGTTTGAGATTCTGTTTGGGAATTTAGCTATGTTCTTTAGTAAGTTTAATTGTAGATTGTGATGCTTAGACTCAAGTTTTGAGTAATCACATGGTGGATGCATAAAATTAGGTATTTTATACATGATCGCTACAGTAGATAATTATTTGTTCTTTTAATGGTGATGTAGATCATGTTCAAATGAATTGGCTTTGTTCGGTTGTATGTTTACTTTAGTGCATTTAATTGATAGGTTATGTTTGATAGACTCCAGTTTTTGAGTATTCAAATGATGGATATTTAAAGTTTGGTATTTTTCTTATGTTGATTGCACTACAATAGTTTTTTCTCAATTGCATTCGGATCTTGTTCAGGAGACTTCTTTGGTTTTGTTAATTTGTGGTCTTTTTTTTTTTTTTTTTTTTTTTTTTTTTTTTTTTTTTTTTTTTTTTTTTTTTTTTTTTTTTTTTTTTTTTTTTTTTTTTTTTTTTTTTTTTTTTTTTTTTTTTTTTTTTTTTTTTTTTTTTTTTTTTTTTTTTTTTTTTTTTTTTTTTTTTTTTTTTTTTTTTTTTTTTTTTTTTTTTTTTTTTTTTTTTTTTTTTTTTTTTTTTTTTTTTTTTTTTTTTTTTTTTTTTTTTTTTTTTTTTTTTTTTTTTTTTTTTTTTTTTTTTTTTTTTTTTTTTTTTTTTTTTTTTTTTTTTTTTTTTTTTTTTTTTTTTTTTTTTTTTTTTTTTTTTTTTTTTTTTTTTTTTTTTTTTTTTTTTTTTTTTTTTTTTTTTTTTTTTTTTTTTTTTTTTTTTTTTTTTTTTTTTTTTTTTTTTTTTTTTTTTTTTTTTTTTTTTTTTTTTTTTTTTTTTTTTTTTTTTTTTTTTTTTTTTTTTTTTTTTTTTTTTTTTTTTTTTTTTTTTTTTTTTTTTTTTTTTTTTTTTTTTTTTTTTTTTTTTTTTTTTTTTTTTTTTTTTTTTTTTTTTTTTTTTTTTTTTTATTCAAAGGATGGAAACTTAGAGATTAATTTTTGATTAGATTATTTTAATTTTGGCAGGCATTTCATTTGTCATGATCAACTTTTGATTTTCCTTTTAATACTAATAAGTTAGAATGTAATTGGTCACGTTCCTTTGGTTTACATTAAATTCATGGATATTTCTGGATGTTGGGTGGATAATGCAGTGTTTATCTATTTGATAGTTAGCATTTTATGACAAAACTTGTGAAATTTGCTTTATTCTTTAGGATTTTTTTTTTTGTAACAATTGGTGTACGGATCAAGGTGCTCATTGATCTATCCAATGTAGGAGTTGCCATTATGTGTTAGAACCTTACGTTGAGATTAATATATGGATTAGAACAAGAACTCAGCCTATTCATCTAACTTGTAACACAACCCTCTTATGTCCCGTATTTGGTCTTCTTGGAAAGGCAGACAATGAATTAATACATGTATTTCATTCCTTATTATTTTATTGGGATGTCTAGGAATTGCCTTGTGTTTTGGTTTGAATGTGAAGTGATCATGGTTGCTTGGTCCGGATACTCATTATGCCTAGCATTGAATAGAATGTGTATTCACCTGATCAATATTTACAATCAATATTGGGTATTATGTGGGATCTAAATAGGTCCTCCAGTCGGATCGAACCATTTGTCAGGCTACTGTTATCTTGTTTTGTTATCGAAAAGTAATAGATATTGCTTTGTTTTATGTTTTCATTACGATGAATTTTTGTTTTACTTTGAAAAATATTGTGGCATTAAAGATTGACTCCACATACTTTTTGATGTCAAGCATGTCACAAAATAGGATTGTTAAATTTTTTCCGATAGTAGTTTGATTTGTTTGCAATTTAAAGGTCGTATCGAA
This sequence comes from Begonia masoniana, assembly GCA_022432975.1. Taxonomy (NCBI): domain Eukaryota; kingdom Viridiplantae; phylum Streptophyta; class Magnoliopsida; order Cucurbitales; family Begoniaceae; genus Begonia; species Begonia masoniana. The sequence goes on along the minus strand of CM039515.1, from coordinate 44,218,380 downwards.
GATGTTAAGATAGTTTTTTGATATAACACACAAGAATTTTTCTAGTTTTCAAAGGAATGATTTTGTTTTTTCATTGAAATGTGTTATGGCATCAAAAACTAAGTTTATTTAGATACCTCTTTATGTCAAGCATTTCATGAAGTGTTTGATTTTTTTCTTATTTTTTTAACAATTTGGGTCGAGATATCAAAGACTAACTTGAGATACCACTTTGATATCACACTAAGAAAAAATTTAGAATTTTCTAATATCAAAAAAATGATTTTATTTTTAAAATTGAAATGTGTTATGGCATTAAAGACGCACGTAAGAGTAAAAATTTGGAATTTTTTAGTTTTCAAAGCAACGAATTTGTTTTTTTAAATTGAAATGTATTATGGCATCAAAGATTAACATTAGATACCTCTTTATGTCAAGCATTTCATAAAAATCATCATTTTTTTCTGATTTTTTTACAATTTGAATCGTGATATCAAAGATTAACTTGAGATACCACTTTAATATCACGTGTAATTTTTTTTTTTTATAGAAATTTTTAGTTTTCAAAACATTGATTTTATTTTTACACTGAAATGTGTTATGACATGAAAGACTGATATTAGATACCTCTAGATGTCAAACATTTCATAAAATATGTGATTTTTTTTAAAATTTTTTTATCATTTGGGTCGTGATATCAAAGACTAACTTGAGATACCACTTTGATATCACATGTAAAAGAAAAAAATTAGGATTTTCTAGTTTTCAAAGGAATAATTTTGTTTTTTTTATTGAAATGTGTTATGACATCAATGGCTAAGTTTATTTAGATACCACTTTATGTAAAGCATTTCATAAAGTGTTTGATTTTTTTCTTATTTGTTTTGCAATTTACCTCGTGATATCAATGAAAAACTTGAGATACTTCTTTGATATCACACTTAATAGAAAATATTTTGATTTTTCTAATTTTCAAAGAAATAGTTTTCTTTTAAAATTGAAATATGTTATGGCATCAAAGACGAACTTTAGATACCTTGATGTCAAACATTGCGTAGAACACGTGATTTTTTCTTCTTATGATTTTTATATTATTTGAGTCGTGATATCAAAGACTAACTTGAGATACCACTTTGATATCACACTTAAAAAGAAAAAAATTGGAATTTTCTAATTTTCAAAGAAATGATTTTTTTTTTTAAATTGAAATGTGTTATGGCATCAAAGACTAACTTTAGATACCTCTTGATGTCAAACATTTCATAAAAGATTTTTTGATTTTTTTACAATTTATGTCGTGATATCAAAGACTAACTTGATATACCACTTTGATATCACGTTAAAATTTTTTGTAGAATTTTCTTGTTTCCAAAATAATGATTTTGTTTTTAAATTGAAATGTGTTACGATATCAAAGACTAACTATAGATACCTCTTGATGTCAAACATTTCATAAAAATCATCAGTTTTTTCTGATTTTTTTACAATTTGAATCGTGATATCAAAGATTAACTTGAGATACCACTTTAATATCACGTGTAATTTTTTTTTATATAGAAATTTTTAGTTTTCAAAACATTGATTTTATTTTTACACTGAAATGTGTTATGACATGAAAGATTGATATTAGATACCTCTAGATGTCAAACATTTCATAAAATATTTGATTTTTTTAAAATTTTTTATCATTTGGGTTGTGATATCAAAGACTAACTTGAGATACCACTTTGATATCACATGCAAAAGAAAAAAATTAGGAATTTCTAGTTTTCAAAGGAATAATTTTGTTTTTTTTATTGAAATGTGTTATGACATCAATGACTAAGTTTATTTAGATACCACTTTATGTAAAGCATTTTATAAAGTGTTTGATGTTTTTCTTATTTTTTTTGCAATTTACCTCGTGATATCAATGAAAAACTTGAGATACCTCTTTGATATCACACTTAATAGAAAATATTTTTAATTTTCTAATTTTCAAAAAAATGGTTTTCTTTTAAAATTGAAATATGTTATGGCATCAAAGACGAACTTTAGATACCTTGATGTCAAACATTGCATAGAACACGTGATTTTTTCTTCTTATGATTTTTATATTATTTGAGTCGTGATATCAAAAACTAACTTTAGATACCACTTTGATATCACACTTAAAAGGAAAAAAATTGAAATTTTCTAATTTTCAAAGATATGATTTTATTTTTAAAATTGAAATGTGTTGTGGCATCAAAGACTAACTTTAGATACCTCTTGATGTCAAGCATTTCATAAAGATTTTCTAATTTTTTTACAATTTATGTCGTGATATCAAAGATTACCTTGAGATAACCACTTTGATATCATGTTAAATTTTTTTGTAGAAGATTAACTTGAGATACCACTTTGATATCATGTAAAAATTTTTTTGTAGAATTTTCTTGTTTCCAAATAATATTTGTTTTAAATTGAAATGTGTTACGACATCAAGACTAACTATAATACCTCTTGATGTAAAGCATTCATAAAAGCCGTGATTTGTTTTCTAATTTTTTACAATTTGGATCGTGATATCAAAGACTAACTTGAGATAACCACTTTGATATCACTCTAATTTTTTTTTTTTTTTTTAGAATTTTTTAGTTTCCAAAGCATTGATTTTATTTTTAAATTGAAATGTGTTCTGACATTAAAGATTAACTTTAGATACCTCTTGATGTCGAGCATTTCATATAAGTCGTGATTTTTTTTTATTTTTTTACAATTTGGACCGTGATATGAAAGACTAATTTGAGATATCACTTTGATATCACGTCTAATTTTTTTTTTTAGAATTTTTTAGTTTTCAAAGCAATGATTTTGTTTTTAAATTGAAATGTGTTACGACATGAAAGACTAACTATAGATACCTCTTGATGTCAAGCATATTTGATAAAAGCCGTGATTTTTTTTTTTCTAAATTTTTACAATTTGGATCTCGTGATATCAAAGACCTTAGACCACTTTGATATTACGTGTAATTTTTTTTTTAGAATTTTCTAGTTTCTAAAGCATTGATTTTGTTTTTAAATTTAAATTTTTTATGTCATCAAAGATTAACGTTAGACACCTCTTGATGTTAAGTATTTCATAAAAGCCATGATTTTTTTAATGATTTTTTCATGATTTAGATCGTATATCAAAGACTAACTTGAGATACCACTTTGATATCACGTGTAAATTTTTTTTAGAATTTTCTAGTTGCAAAGCAATGATTTTGTTTTTAAATTGAAATGTGTTATACATTAAAGACTAACTATAGATACCTCTTGATGTCATGCATTTCATAAAAAGTGTGATTTTTTTTTTTTTTAATTTTTTTACAATTTGGATCTCGTGATATCAAAGACTAACTTGAGATACCACTTTGATATCACGTCTAATTTTTTTTTTTTAGAATTTTCTAGTTTCTAAAGCATTGATTTTGTTTTTTTTTTTTTAATTTTTTTTACAATTTGATCGTGATATCAAAGACTAACTTGAGATACCACTTTGATATCACGTCTAATTTTTTTTTTGAAATTTTCTAATTTTTTTACAATTTGATCGTGATATCAAAGACTAACTTGAGATACCACTTTGATATCACGTCTAATTTTTTTTTTTTAGAATTTTCTAGTTTGCAAAGCAATGATTTTGTTTTTAAATTGAAATGTGTTACGACATCAAAGACTAACTTGAGATACCACTTTGATATCACGTCTAATTTTTTTTTTTTTTTTTTAATTTTTTTACAATTTGATCGTGATATCAAAGACTAACTTGAGATACCACTTTGATATCACGTCTAATTTTTTTTTTTTAGAATTTTCTAGTTTTTCAAAGCAATGATTTTGTTTTTAAATTGAAATGTGTTATGACATCAAAAACTAATTTATTTAGATACCTCTTGATGTCAAGCATTTCATAAAAAGTGTGATTTTTTTTAATTTTTTTACAATTTGATCGTGATATCAAAGACTAACTTGAGATACCACTTTGATATCACGTCTAATTTTTTTTTTGAAATTTTCTAATTTTCAAAGATATGATTTTTTTTTTTTAATTTTTTTACAATTTGATCGTGATATCAAAGACTAACTTGAGATACCACTTTGATATCACGTCTAATTTTTTTTTTTTTTTTTTTAATTTTTTTACAATTTGATCGTGATATCAAAGACTAACTTGAGATACCACTTTGATATCACGTCTAATTTTTTTTTTTTTTTTTTTTTTTTTTTTTTTTTTTTTTAATTTTTTTACAATTTGATCGTGATATCAAAGACTAACTTGAGATACCACTTTGATATCACGTCTAATTTTTTTTTTTTTTTTTTTTTTTTTTTTTTTTTTTTTAGAATTTTTTTTTTTTTTTTTTTTTTTTTTTTTGTGAATTATTTAGTTTTCAAAACTAGATTTTTTTTTTTTTTTTTTTTTTTTTTTTTTTTTTTTTAGAATTTTCTAGTTATGCAAAAGCAATGATTTTGTTTTTTTTTTTTTTTTTTTTTTTTTTTTTTTTTTTTTTTTTTTTTTTTTTTTTTTTTTTTTTTTTTTTTTTTTTTTTTTTTTTTTTTTTTTTTTTTTTAATGTTGAAATGTGTTAGGTATCAAAGACTAACTTGAGATACCACTTTGATATCATATGGAAAAGAAAAAAAATTAAATTTTTCAGTTTTTAAATCATTGATTTCATTTTACCTGAAATGTTCTACGACATCAAAAAAGTCCTTTTATTTAGATACCTCTGTTCAATAAACATTTCATAAAATGTGCGACGTGATTTTTTTTTTTTTTTTTTTTTTTTTTTTTTTTTTAGAATTTTTTTTTTTTTTTTTTTTTTTTTTTTTTTTTTTTTTTTTTTTTTTTTTTTTTTTTTTTTTTTTTTTTTTTTTTTTTTTTTTTTTTTTTTTTTTTTTTTTTTTTTTTTTTTTTTTTTTTTTTAGAATTTTCTAGTTTCAAAACTAGATTTTTTTTTTTTTTTTTTTTTTTTTTTTTTTTTTTTTTTTTTTTTTTTTTTTTTTTTTTTTTTTTTTTTTTTTTTTTTTTTTTTTTTTTTTTTTTTTTTTTTTTTTTTTTTTTTTTTTTTTTTTTTTTTTTTTTTTTTTTTTTTTTTTTTTTTTTTTTTTTTTTTTTTTTTTTTTTTTTTTTTTTTTTTTTTTTTTTTTTTTTTTTTTTTTTTTTTTTTTTTTTTTTTTTTTTTTTTTTTTTTTTTTTTTTTTTTTTTTTTTTTTTTTTTTTTTTTTTTTTTTTTTTTTTTTTTTTTTTTTTTTTTTTTTTTTTTTTTTTTTTTTTTTTTTTTTTTTTTTTTTTTTTTTTTTTTTTTTTTTTTTTTTTTTTTTTTAGAATTTTTTTTTTTTTTTTTTTTTTTTTTTTTTTTTTTTTTTTTTTTTTTTTTTTTTTTTTTTTTTTTTTTTTTTTTTTTTTTTTTTTTTTTTTTTTTTTTTTTTTTTTTTTTTTTTTTTTTTTTTTTTTTTTTTTTTTTTTTTTTTTTTTTTTTTTTTTTTTTTTTTTTTTTTTTTTTTTTTTTTTTTTTTTTTTTTTTTTTTTTTTTTTTTTTTTTTTTTTTTTTTTTTTTTTTTTTTTTTTTTTTTTTTTTTTTTTTTTTTTTTTTTTTTTTTTTTTTTTTTTTTTTTTTTTTTTTTTTTTTTTTTTTTTTTTTTTTTTTTTTTTTTTTTTTTTTTTTTTTTTTTTTTTTTTTTTTTTTTTTTTTTTTTTTTTAATGTTGAAATGTGTTATGACATCAAAAACTAATTTATTTAGAATACCTCTTAGTCAAGCATTTCATAAGTGTTTGATTTTTTTCTTATTTTTTTTTCAATTGGTGGGTGTGATATCAATAATAACTTGAGATACCACTTTGATATCACACTTAAAGAATTTTTTTTTTTGAATTTTCTAATCTTAACAGCATGATTTTTGTTTTTAATTTAATGTCTTGTGACATCCAAAGATGAACTTGAGACCTTGATGTCAAACATTTCCTAAAATAACGGTGGTCATAGACTAATTTCAAATTTCTCTTTATATCACACTTGAAGAAAAACTTGACAATTTTCTATTTTTCAAAAGCTAGATTTTTTTTTTTTTTTTTTTTTTTTTTTTTTTTTTTTTTTTTTTTTTTTTTTTTTTTTTTTTTTTTTTTTTTTTTTTTTTTTTTTTTTTTTTTTTTTTCAAAAGTATTTTAATTTTTTTAGAATTGCAATTGTTTTGATATCGAAGACTAAAGAACATCATAGGAACATTTTTTTTTTTTTTTTTTTTTTTTTTTTTTTTTTTTTTTTTTTTTTTTTTTTTTTTTTTTTTTTTTTTTTTTTTTTTTTTTTTTTTTTTTTTTTTTTTTTTTTTTTTTTTTTTTTTTTTTTTTTTTTTTTTTTTTTTTTTTTTTTTTTTTTTTTTTTTTTTTTTTTTTTTTTTTTTTTTTTTTTTTTTTTTTTTTTTTTTTTTTTTTTTTTTTTTTTTTTTTTTTTTTTTTTTTTTTTTTTTTTTTTTTTTTTTTTTTTTTTTTTTTTTTTTTTTTTTTTTTTTTTTTTTTTTTTTTTTTTTTTTTTTTTTTTTTTTTTTTTTTTTTTTTTTTTTTTTTTTTTTTTTTTTTTTTTTTTTTTTTTTTTTTTTTTTTTTTTTTTTTTTTTTTTTTTTTTTTTTTTTTTTTTTTTTTTTTTTTTTTTTTTTTTTTTTTTTTTTTTTTTTTTTTTTTTTTTTTTTTTTTTTTTTTTTTTTTTTTTTTTTTTTTTTTTTTTTTTTTTTTTTTTTTTTTTTTTTTTTTTTTTTTTTTTTTTTTTTTTTTTTTTTTTTTTTTTTTTTTTTTTTTTTTTTTTTTTTTTTTTTTTTTTTTTTTTTTTTTTTTTTTTTTTTTTTTTTTTTCTTTTGAATCATGATCAAGATCGTGTTTGGATGAATTTAGCATTGTTCGCCTTGTGAGTAACTAGGGTTATTTGACCTCAAGTTCTTGAGGATTCAACTAATAAGGATTTTATAATTGATGAGCAACAATTTTTTTTTTTTTTTTTTTTTTTTTTTTTTTTTTTTTTTTTTTTTTTTTTTTTTTTTTTTTTTTTTTTTTTTTTTTTTTTTTTTTTTTTTTTTTTTTTTTTTTTTTTTTTTTTTTTTTTTTTTTTTTTTTTTTTTTTTTTTTTTTTTTTTTTTTTTTTTTTTTTTTTTTTTTTTTTTTTTTTTTTTTTTTTTTTTTTTTTTTTTTTTTTTTTTTTTTTTTTTTTTTTTTTTTTTTTTTTTTTTTTTTTTTTTTTTTTTTTTTTTTTTTTTTTTTTTTTTTTTTTTTTTTTTTTTTTTTTTTTTTTTTTTTTTTTTTTTTTTTTTTTTTTTTTTTTTGGTGATTGTTAGCCATTAATTCTCTAAGTATTAAATGGTGGGTGCATAAATTGGGTAGTTTTAGCGTCGACTATAAGTATTAAACGGTGGGTGCATAAATTAGGTAATTTTGATGTCGTCTATGTTACAGTAAGTGTCTTTTTTAATCAAGACCAAGATTCTGACAAATGAATTTGTTTGTTTGAGGATTTTTTTTGTAGGTTCAATTGGTTTATTATGATTGTTAGACTTAACTTGTTGAGTATTCAAATGATAGACTTGACCTGTGGCAGGGAAAGGTCTCATTGCTTTGGTTTGTCCGTGCAAATACTTTAGATCAGATTACCTAGTGTCATGTTCTTTGCTTCTGTCTAATCGCCCGCCTGAGGGTGGGCTATACTATTGTAGTTAAGGGAGGAATCAAACATTTTCCAAAGGGTTCTCCAAATATCTCAGTCGGATGTATTGGACTTCAGTACACCATAGCTATGTTCTGCACGTCAGCAACTTTCTTTAGGAAATAAAGTGTGCCAATTTAAAAATTTGTCAACCACTACAAATACATAATTGACTCCTCGTTGCCCAAGAATAAAATTCATAGATAGATCTTCCCATATGTTGTTATGAACGGGTAGTGGCATATAAAGACTAGTATTCTGTGACTGACCCTTTGATGTCTAGCAGACATAACACATCTGCACCAACCTACTCATGTCTCTATGCAGATGAGGCTAGTAAAACCAGTCACTAACAGTGGCCATAGTCTTGTCTCTGTGCAGATCTCAAATCCCTTTTTCTCGCAAGAATGAATGTGGAAGCTAAAGTTGGTTCCCTTTCATCGTAAATCCATCATGGACATGATAATCTACATAGGGTTGTCTATCGATGCACTTACCACATACCTCCTGAAAATCTGCATCTGTCTGGTACAATTCTTTCAGATGTTCAAACCCCACAATTGCATTGGTCAACATCACCATCAACATTATCCTCCTGCTCAATGCAACTACCACCTTATTCTATACTCCTGCCTTGTGTCGCAACTTGAACGAAAATTTTTTTAAGAACTAAACGCATCTGGCATGCACATCTTTACTGATTATTCAGGTGTTTCAGCGCGTCACAATCAAAAAACAAAACAAACTCCTTACCAACCAAGTAATGCTCCCACGTACGTAATGCTCACACCACCGAATAAAATTCTTTGTCGTACGTACTCCAAGTTCGCCTAGCTGGGCAAAATTTCTCACTGAAAAACACAATTAGCCGTTTCTCTTGGGATAGAACTGCCCCAATTTCTACTCCGCTTGAATCAAAATCAATTTCAATTAGTTTGTTGAATTTGGTAAGGCTAAAAGCAGAGCATAACACAATTTCTCTTTCAACAACGCAAGGCTCACCTCTGCTTCATCCATCCACTAAAATTTCCCTTTCTTCACACACTCCATTAGAGATGCCACCACGAAACTAAAATGCCCAATGAACCTCTAGTAGAAACTTGCCAACTCGTGAAAACTCCTTAGTTCAGTTACTGATCTTGCTGTGGGCCACTCCCTTATCACCGTGAACTTCTCCTCATCCACTTGAATATCATATGCACCAATAATAAACTCCATAAATAGCAATTTCCTGCCACGAAACTGCATTTCTTCATATTAACATACAACTTGTTTGATTACAGTGCTTCTCGCAAGTGTGCTAGATGTTCAACAGTTTTACAGTAGATTAAGGTATCATCGAAATACACCACAAAAGATTTGCCAATTAAAGGCTTAAGTACTCGATTCATGATGCGCATGAGTGTGCTAGGCACGTTTGACAATCCGAACAAGATGACTAACCACTTATACAACTCTTTTTTTTATCTTGAAGGTTGTTTTACAATCATCATCAGGTGTAATTCAGATTTGATGATACCGACTTCTCAGGTCGATTTTAGTGAATATTTGGGTTCAACTTAGTATGTCTAACATGTCTTCCATTCGAGGAAAATGAAACTTATAGCCAATCGTAATTTTATTAATTGCTTTGCTGTCAACGCAAATCCTCCAACTCTCATATTTCTTTAGCGTCAATAAGGTAGGTACAGTGCATGGGCTGGTACTCTCCCTAATATGCCAATTTCTGCAATAGCTCTTGCACTTTCTGTTGCAAAACATCACTCTCTTTAGAACTCATCTTGTAGTGAGGTAAGTATGGTAAGCTGGCACCTGGAATCAGATCAATGTTATGTTGGACGTCTTGCATATGAGGTAATCCACTAGGTAGCTCCTCAAGAATGATGTTTGCAAACTCTTCCAGCAAGGAGTTGACCTGTCGTGGCAGATCGGATGTCAGTTGCTCGTCGTCCACCGTTAGGATCTAACACATGATTAATGTGTATGATTCCTGTAATTCTTTAATCACCTCCTCCATTTCTTGCTCTATTTGTGTGATGGTAAGGAAAGATCACCCTCCACTTTGTAAGTTTTTGGACAGTGTTTTACCTTTAAGGGAAGTAACGTGAACTTCACTCGATCCTTTTCTAATCGTTATACATTATCTCTGCCTTCATGTTGTTCTTGTACATCAAACTGCCAAGACTTACCAAACAAAAGGTGACAAGTGTCCATGTCTACTACATCACAATACACCTTGACTGTATATTTCCCAATTGAAAAATGTGCTCTGCACCGCTCCTTCACCTGAATTTTTTCTACTGTCTTGATCCATTCGATCGAGTAAGACTTGAGATGTTTCTGGTAACCGTAAAACCTTCACAACCTCTTTGCCGATGATGTTCTCACAACTGCCACTATCCATAATCAGATAAATAGACCGTCGTTAATAGTGCACATGGTGCGAAACAATTGACACTCTTTGAGTATGGTCCTCTTGCTTTTGGGGTCAACATCAACTTCCTGATCATGTACGTCTTTTCATTTCCCTCGTCATCCTCCTCCTCGTACATTTCTTCGTTTCCATTGGGCTCGCGACAGATTTTTTGTTTGTGTTTGTACCACATTAACTGCTCTTTGAGTTGGACACTCGCTCAACCGGTGACCAGACTTACTGCATCGGAAACATGTTCTAGATATAGGTCTTGCCTAAAGATTTGTTGGTTTCAGACCCTCCTTATTCTCGACTAATTTTTTCTAGCCGCCCTGTCATCCATTCGTTCTACGCAACCCTGTATTTCACGGATGAAATTTTCTATCCCTCACCCTTCTCTAATAATTCTCATTCTCGTAGGCATACCTGCTGGACTCAAACCTATTGTCATAGTTCAACTTTGATAACCATATTTCGTTCAAAGGAGAGACAAGATGATGAAAATAGATTCTTACCCTAGCCATAGATTTCCGTACTAGTTTCCGTCTGTAATTTATCTCTCTGTTTATGATGTAGTCATGATAATCATCTTCTTGCGAGCTCAATCATACATTAAAATTGTAAGTAAGTGTAAAGGTTATATGTTGGAAGGTGAAGCAGTTGGGTGTGTTGTTGTTGGCTGGATCTTCAGCCCTGTGGATCTAACCCGGCCCATGACCCAGCTGATTAAACCTACCCACTTGTCCTTTAAGTAAGTAACCATTCTTTTATTAAATATAACAGCAGTTTTCCAGAGAGCTATTTTTTTCCAGAGAACAGAACATACGAGAGGGCAGCAGTTTTTTCTGAGGGTTTTCTCTTCTTCTTGGCGATCTCTTCTCTGCCGATCTTGAGTTCTCTTGAAGTGTGATCGATCGTTGTGCGTGGTGATCATCTTGATCATCAGGATTTAGTTTCTGTCTATTTCCTTTCCTGTTTGAGGAGCGAGTGATTCGATTGTGTTTTTCTTTGAGAGTTCTTGATGATGTATCTGTGAGATCCGAGAGAAACCGAGGACTATTGCTGTACATTTGAGGTTGATAGTGCATTTCGAGCTCGCATCGAGCTGCCGTGGATGTAGGTTGTCGTTAGTGACAACTGAACCACGTAAATCGGTTGTTTCTTTTCTTTTCTGCTTTCTGCATTTATTTTCGTTTTCTTTTATTGTCGATTAAGATCTGTGAGTGTATATGATCATAATAATCAGGCCTAAACATTACAGTGGTATCAGAGATTGTTGAATCGATTGCTGGATTCTGTTTGTGTCTGCCTTTCTTTTTTTTAATAAATAACTTCCGCAAGTTTTTTAGGTTCTTGATTTAAAGATTTTATATTCTCTAAGATCAGATCTGTTTTTGTTATTGATTGTTTTTTTTATTATTCTATCGAGTTAACCTACTGCACAGCTAATTTTCTGTTATTCATTAGCATTTGTCTTTCTGATTCTTTAATCATAATTTTTTGTATTAAAATTGCCTCTGTCATTCTGTTAGAATTCTGGTTTGCAATTGTCTAGAACAAATTGGAATACACTGACACAATTTTGTTTGCTCTGATTTGAATCGCTTTGCACTATGGCTGCACGTATGGAGATATTGCCGTTTGATGGCAAACATGACTTCGGGTCATGGAAAAAGAAGATGCAGGCTCTTCTATCCTTCAACAAGGTGGCCATCGCATTGGAATCAAATGAGGAAAAGTGGACGGGGGAACAAAAGGCCAAAAAGGCCGAAATAAATGAGATGGCGTACAACTTAATAGTACTCAGCTTATCAGATGACGTTTTAAGGAAGGTAGATGACAATGAAACCCCTCTTGCCATCTGGGGTAAACTCGAATCTCTTTACTCTGTTATTTCTATGCATAATATAGTGTTTTTGAAAGGTGCTTTGTTTTCTTATAAAATGGATAATAATAAAACGCTAGATGAGAATCTAGATGAGTTTTTAAAATTAACATTGTCTTTAAAAGGAACAAAACAAAACTTGGATGATGCTAGTCTTGCAATGATTCTTTTAAATTCATTACCTGATCGTTATAAGGTTGTTAAAGACTCACTTCAATACACTGGAATAGTACCTCAATTGGATTTAGTGATCTCGGGCCTTAAGGCTAGAGAGCTTGAGTTAAACCAAATGAAGCGTACTGGAAATAACTTGTTTGTTAAAGGGAATAATCATTTTGACAATAATAACAAAAAGAAAGATAATAGGAATAAAAAGGACAACAATAAAAACAAGAAGAAAGAAACTAGAAGCTGTCATCACTGTGGGAAAAAGGGACACTTAATAAAACAATGTTATAAGTACTTAGAGGAACAAAAGAATAAGGATAAGAATGAAAATAATGTAGCTTGCATGCTAGGTTCTGATTCTGATTTGTTTGAAGTACTTAATGTTTCTGATATTGCTTGTGATGATCGTTGGATTCTAGATTCAGGTTGCTCTTTTCATATGACTCCTAATAAATCATGTCTTGTTAATTTTAGTGAAACTTGTTCTGAAACTGTTTACATGGGAAATAATCAACCTTGTGAAGTAAGGGGAATAGGTGATGTAATTCTATGTTTACATGATAACAAGAAGATAAAATTAACAAATGTTAGGTATATCCCTGAATTAAAAAGAAATTTGATTTCTCTTGGTACTTTAGCTGATATTGGTTGTACTTATAGGGCTGAAAAAACTATTATGAATGTGTATAAGGGTAGCAAACTTGTATTGTCTGCTTCTAAACTTTCCGGTTTATATATTCTTAATGGTTCTCATGTTTGTGCTAATGTAAATCATGTTTCTTTGAGTACTGACCATGCAGATACTGAAAAATGGCATCTTAGACTCGGTCACATGAGTCATAAGGGCCTAAAGGTGCTTCACGACAAAGGTATGCTCGGTAAGAAACCTATTTCAGATCTGTCCTTTTGTGAAACATGTATTTTTGGCAAACAACATAGACTTAAATTTGATAAGGGTATTCATTTATGTAAGAATAGGTTAGAATATGTCCATGCGGATCTTTGGGGTCCTGAACAACATGCAACTCATGGAAATAATCGTTATTTTTTATGCATTGTTGATGATTTTACTCGATATGTGTGGACTTTCTTGCTTAGAACTAAGAATGAAACCTTAGATAGATTTCAAGAGTGGAAAACCATGGAAGAGAACCAAACCGGGTGTAAGCTTAAGGGTTTAAGAACGGACAATGGTATTGAGTTTTGCAATTTTGAATTTGATAAACTATGTAAAGATAGTGGCGTCCTTAGACATAAAACGGTTAGAAAAACTCCTCAACAGAATGGAGTGGCCGAGAGGATGAACCGAACCCTCCTTGAAAAAGTGAGGTGCCTTTTGTTCACCTCAGGGCTATCTAAAGGTTTTTGGGGGGAAGCTTTAAGTACAGCCACCTATCTAGTTAATAGAAGCCCAAACAGTTCTATAGATTTCAAAAGTCCTATAGAAATGTGGTCCAATAGGAAACCTGATCTTAGTAACCTAAGGATCTTTGGGTGTGCATCGTATGCTCATTCCAAAGAGGGTAAATTAGATCCTAGGTCTACCAAGTGTGTTTTCTTAGGATATCAGCAGCAACATGGTACTAAGGGTTATAGATTATGGGATAGAGAGTCTAGAAGGGTAAAAATTCTTGTGAGTCGTGATGTAGTTTTCAATGAAGATAGCTTTCCTTGTAAGGAAGGCAATGACATTCCTAGGTCTGATCCTGTAGATCCCATTTGTGTTGAGCCTACACCTTTTGAGGTGGAGATTCATGGTGAAACTAGTGAGGTTAGTGAAGATGCTCAGCAAGTGGTTGTTGATCATCAAGTCCCTAGTATTGAGAGAGAGTCTGAGCCTGCCCATCCACCTTTTGAGGTGGAGGATCATGTAGATCATAATGAGGAGGTCCAGGAAGCCATTCAAAGTGAATTGGCTGACTATCAATTGATTAGGGATAGAGAACCTAGAGTTAGGAGACCTAATATGAGGTATTCCTATGCTGATCTTGTGTTTACAGCTTTGGTTGTGGCTCATAATATCCAATCGGTAGAGCCTAGTTCCTATAGTGAAGCTGTTAGATCTAAAGATAAAGATAAATGGTTAATTGCTATGAAATCTGAGATAGATTCACTTAAAATGAATAAAACTTGGACTTTAATAGATAAACCTAAGGATAAAAAGGTTGTTCAATGTAAGTGATTGTTTAAACTTAAGGAAGGGGTAAACCAAAATGAACCTCATCGGTTCAAAGCTAGGTTAGTGGCTAAAGGGTACACCCAAAAGGAAGGGATAGACTATGATGAGATTTTCTCTCCTGTAGTTAAGTTTAAAACCATTCGCATTATGTTAGCATATGTAGTCCAGTTTGACCTTGAGTTAGAGCAATTAGATGTCACCACTGCATTCCTTCATGGAGAGTTAGAGGAGTATATTGTGATGGCACAACCTGAGGGTTTTATTGACAAAAATTATCCTGATAGGGTCTGTTTGTTACATAAATCGCTTTATGGTTTGAAACAATCTCCTAGGCAGTGGTACAAACGTTTTGATTCATTTGTTTTGAGTATTGGTTTCTCTAAAAGTAGTTATGATAGCTGCTTTTATTTTAAAACTGTGAATAATGTGCCTATATTCTTGCTATTATATGTTGATGATATGTTACTTATTTGCAAATCCATGTCTCTTATATGTGATCTGAAAGCCTCTTTAAATTCTGAATTTGATATGAAAGATTTAGGAAGTGCTAAAAAGATTCTTGGTATGTATATTGTGAGAGATAGGAAAAGTAACATGTTAAAATTGCATCAACAGTCATACTTGGAAAAGGTAATCTCTAATTTTGGTAATAAAGATTCGAAACCTGTTCATATGCCTCTTGCAAATCATTTTATTTTGCATAAGGGTCAATCACCTAAAAATTCTACTGAATCTATGAAAATGTTAGATAAACCATATGCAAATGTTATTGGTTCTCTCATGTATTCTATGATTAGTACTAGACCTGACTTGTCATATGCCATATCTTTGCTATCTAGATTCATGTCTAATCCAGGGATTGAACATTGGAATGCTTTAAAATGGGTTTTGAATTATGTAAATGCTTATAGTTCTATAGGATTGATATACAAAAAATCAGATGTGTTTACTTTGAATGGTTATGTAGATGCTGATTTTGGTGGTGATAGAGATAAAAGAAAATCTACTACTGCTTTCTTTTTTACTCTTGGTGGTAATTGCATATCTTGGAAATCACAAAAACAACCGTTAGTTACTCTTTCAACTACTGAAGCTGAATATGTAGCATTGTGTGATTGTTGTAAGGAAGCTATTTGGTTATCTGGTTTACTTTCTGAAGCTAAACTTGTTTGTGATATTCCTGTTATTTGGTGTGATTCACAGAGTGCTATTTACTTGAGTAAAAATCCTGTATACCATGATAGGACTAAGCATATTGATATTAAATACCATTATGTGAGACATGTTGTTGATGCAGGTACTGTGAAGTTACAGAAGGTTTCCTCTGAGGATAATCCTTCCGATTTTGGTACCAAGATTGTCCCTGTTTCCAAGTTCAGACATTGTTTGGACTTGTTGAGGCTTGGATAATCTTTAGGCATCAAAATTGCAGCGATGAAATGCTTGATAGCCAGCGAAGTGCACTAGATACCGATGATAGTTTGTAGGACTTGCTTCAAGGTGGAGTTTGTTGGAAGGTGAAGCAGTTGGGTGTGTTGTTGTTGGCTGGATCTTCAGCCCTGTGGATCTAACCCGGCCCATGACCCAGCTGATTAAACCTACCCACTTGTCCTTTAAGTAAGTAACCATTCTTTTATTAAATATAACAGCAGTTTTCCAGAGAGCTATTTTTTTCCAGAGAACAGAACATACGAGAGGGCAGCAGTTTTTTCTGAGGGTTTTCTCTTCTTCTTGGCGATCTCTTCTCTGCCGATCTTGAGTTCTCTTGAAGTGTGATCGATCGTTGTGCGCGGTGATCATCTTGATCATCAGGATTTAGTTTCTGTCTATTTCCTTTCCTGTTTGAGGAGCGAGTGATTCGATTGTGTTTTTCTTTGAGAGTTCTTGATGATGTATCTGTGAGATCCGAGAGAAACCGAGGACTATTGCTGTACATTTGAGGTTGATAGTGCATTTCGAGCTCGCATCGAGCTGCCGTGGATGTAGGTTGTCGTTAGTGACAACTGAACCACGTAAATCGGTTGTTTCTTTTCTTTTCTGCTTTCTGCATTTATTTTCGTTTTCTTTTATTGTCGATTAAGATCTGTGAGTGTATATGATCATAATAATCAGGCCTAAACATTACATTATAGAATGACTTAGTAATTTCTCTTCGATTTTATCATCTTTGAGCATCTGTTAAATGTAAGCTTCAACTCTGTTTCTCTGCAAGAGATCCTCAGATCACAAGACACAAGAATAACCCAAAGAGAATATAAAAATGGAAAAATCGTTCCCAGTTATGTGCTTTTCTTGATTTCTTCATCTTCTTCTGGGTAGGGTAAATTAGAGATCTTTTTGTATTTCCTCAGTATGTTACTCCAAGTTCATCAACATACTGGATGAACTTTGTAGGTAGAACTCAATCTTCTTCCCTGTTTTATGATGAAAGAAAGTGCGAAAGCAGCCATTAGGGGTTGGATCTGCATTGAATCTTGCCTGAATCGACTCATCTATCTTTGCTCCTTTTAATCTCGTGTAATTAGTCATTGACGGATGAGTTAATCAAACCCAAAACACGATGATTAGTAAGCGAAAACTAAGTAGGTATTTGGTAATTAAGAGGAAGAATCAATGAAAAGAAGGTGCTTTTAACTTTTTGTGTTGCTTTGAAGAAATGGATTATTCCCTTTATCTTGTTTAGGTCCACTAAATAAAAGGAACCCATTGCTTGGGAATCATGGCTGGTAAGAGAACCCTCTGTTTATTACTATGGGCTCTCTACAAAAGCCTAGTCCTTTGGCAAATTCAACATCTTCTTCCTCATTTCCCTTCAAGAAATTTCAACACAAAAAGAATGCTTAATTATTTCATCAAATCAAATCAACAAATTTTAGCACTCGTCCGATTGATTTAGTTCTCGCCCCTGTTACTTTATAACCAAAATTTCATGAAATGATTAATTTTATAAGACGCTAACTTTGAACATGCATAGTTAAGTCTTAATTTTAAGATTATTGCTACGTTTACTCTCTTATTCTACTTTTTTAAAATATTTGTTGACGTATCAAATAACGATTGGTGCCCAATTGTTGTAGCTGAACCTCAACAAAAACAATCAAACCATCAAAAGATGAACATTTTAGACTACCTATATTTTGTATTTTTTTTTTTGTAGATCAATATATATTTTTTATTGGTATAAAAAAAAAAGTTATTTGTATGCTTTCTAATATGGTGTGATTATATTAGTTTTTTTGTAGTGAAATTATCTAAGCATTTGAGGATCTATCTTTTTTTTTTAGTTCTTTTTCATTTTCGATCTTGAGGTGTAATTATCACTTTCTCTGAGTACTTTAGGTGTATAAATCTCTTGAATTTTGAAATTTATTGCAGAAATTATCTAAATTGTATAATAATCTAATATTAATGACCATCCAAGTAATATAAGTCGACATTGATGTCTTGTTAATGAACAAGTCGTCAAAATTCATAATTATATAAAAATATATAATATTATTATGATTATAAATATTATTGTCTGTCAAAATGTGATGATAATATTTGCAAAATAAAATTTTGCGAATATTATAAGATGACATAATATTCAAATAATTATTGGAGAATGAAATTCGTGAATATTCAATTTAGATAATTTTGCAAGTAAATTTGCAAATATTCAATTTTGCAAGTAAATGCAAAATTATATCATATAAATTCATACATTTCTTTACGACACATTCTCATGTTACATTATTACAACCAACACATGATTAAAACCTCAGTAATTGACGTAAACTTAGATTTACTATTCTTCCTAACTACAGTTCCAACCAATATTTTATGGTCGCGATCACTATGGATTTCTATCATATCTACCTCCTTGAGGTAAATCTTTAATCAGCACCCTCAATACCTCGTTATCCATTCTTTCTATAGCCACGTTACTTAAAAAAGAGAGAATAATTAAGTTATACAGTCATTGCACATTAATTTTATAAACAAACAAGACTTGGTTTATCTTTAATTAAATAATTTGATACGTTTTAAAACTAGAACTGTAAACTGCTAATCTCAAGTGTCTAGTTTACAAGAAAAATTGGAGAAGAGAAAGTGAAGATCATTGTACAATCTCTCTTAAACTAAAACAGACCAGCATGTGGCTGAGTGTAGCCAAGCAGCTTTCTTGCAGCTACATTGAGAGCAAGAAGTAAGATAACCAAACAGATCCCCTTGCAAGAAATAGAGAAAGCCATTAATTTACGTTGAAAAATGAAACGTAGTGACTGCTTTTTATAGATGAAATCTAAGGCCGCGTTTGGTTGGTAAGAAATAATAGAGTAGTGGCAGCAGAACACGTTAAAAGTCAAGTTCTAGGTGATCATACGATGCGTTATTTATAAAAGTTTTAGGGGTCCTCCAAATCTAGCAATTGGCTTTGTGGGTATAAATCCATTAGCTATAAACCAACCGAAAAATTCCACATTCCTTGCACTTATCAAAGAAGTCAAATAAATCTAACGTTAGTGGTAAACATAGTGGGCATAGAGACAAGCCAGGGGCAGCTTAAGTTCAGAGTCATTGAAGAATGAGCTTAGTCGCTTTGGAAGACTGGTACTACTCTCTGGGACTGGGGTTAGGTTTTGGAATTTCGGAGGTTGAAGATCAGAAACGAGTGAGAGAGAGGAATCTGGTATGCGCGCGTCTATTGAAATCTTATGTAAGAACAATTTATGGCCGTCCAAAATAGTTAATTAGAATGAATATCTGACCGTCCATATATAACGGAATCTGAATGGGTTGCTGTATACCACATCGAATAATACCACATCGAATAATTGGAGGTATTTTAGCTTCTATATAAACATCTTTTTAGTGTAACTCCCGTACTCCAAAATCACTGGAAGAAGTGAATGGGTTGATCACTTTCAGCCCAGGAAAGTCCCCGGGCCTTCTTGCAGAGATGCAGCCTTGGCTACAAGGGCTTCGTGTGATCTTTGATCGATCCCCGGAGCAATTTGGCCATTATCCACAGTCATTCACTTGGGTCCCACTTCAACGTGAGACTTAACGGAACGGGGCTTACTCTCCTGTGATAACCTTTTTTTTTTAGTTTTAATATTTTAATTTTTTTTTATATAAAAGAATATAATTTATTTCAATATCTAGATTAAATGCTTATGGTTCAATTACGCTTTCAAATGGTCATCCATCTGTATGAACTACTCCATTTTCATCACAATATGCAATTACGAGCATTAGATGTTGGGTAAAGAAGACTCAGTTACCAAATCAATAATGTGTTAAATGTTATGCTTTAGAAGTAACTTGCTTCATAATTACTCTCATCAAATCTATAAATTCTGCGACGAGATTTTTTAGATAGATTGGTATATTCCCATTATGTTTCTTGCCACCGATAATTGAACGAGACATCGATACGTTACATGAACATAATTGACGTCATTGATTCAACAAACATAATAAGGAGTGGGATCGTAGAAGATCCAATCGTTCCATTACATCACTAGATGTAAGTCCAGTCTGATAACTCGAGGTATATTGATCAACCGAGGCATTGGCTCCTTGACTCCAATTCAACGTATCTTCAAAAATCGATTGTTCATAATTAATTGGCAAGAATTTGGTTTCAAGGCATTCCTACGTAATTGTTCTTCCACGCTACTCCACAATGCTCTAGTTACTCGTTCAAGTCTCATAGGAATAATTCTATTTGCAGGCTTTGGATAACTTTTGTTGGCCAAACATGGCTTTGCTTCCATCACAATCAAGAAAGATGCACTCATAAATTGATTTCAACACTTTTAAAATATTAAAATATACTTTACTAAAATTTTAATTTATTTTTAAAATAATTATCTTATTTATACTAGAAGCTTTTAATTACGTATATTTTTTTGAAAAATTATAAAAATAAAAATTAAATAAGATTAAAATATAGGGAATTAATTGAAAAAATTAAATTTACGAGGACTAAATTTTAAACCTACTTTGATGTTTCTCGTAACTTCAAGTAGTTATGTAAGCTCGTGGTACATTTCTTATTTTGATGGGAATGATAATTTTTTACGTGTATTTTAAGAGTAATATTGCGTTTATTTTACTATTGTACTCTGTTAACATATTTATTGACGTATAAAAAAATAATTTATAAAATTAATGAAATAAATTATAAATAATTATTTATTATATTAATGATACAAATAATTATTTAAGAGTTTAAAATAATATAATAATTGTAGTATTATAGACATGTTTTTAATATTAATTAATTAAAATTCATAAAAAATAAATTTAACATTTATTTCCAAAAAGTGCAACCACGTGATCCGGTCAGCAAAGCGACGACGTTCCATGTGGAGTGGAGTGTATATAGCAAATGGAAGACAGCGAGAACTCGCCTTACGCCACTTTGTGAGCGCGTAGCCAACCCTCCTCATTCGTGATCCAACTCACCTTAAATAAATCTTCACCGCACGTTACATGATCATCATGAAATACTTTGCATCGTACGGTTGTAATTAAACGAAGGTTGGAGGACAGTCACACTTGATTTACTTAGTTAGGCATTTTAAAATTTAAATTCTTACTGAAAATTCAAATTCCCCCTAAAAGTTAACGTCGTTAACTGAATCGTTAGGAAATCCTTCTCAGCCGCTAACGCCGTGATAACGTCCGTCATTTCCTCGAATATATAAACTGGTTCATCTTCTCCTTCATTTCCCAAACTCACGCCTCTTTCTTCTTCACTCTCGAACTCTTGCTCAACTCTTTCGATTACTCATCAACGAAGATGCGTGAGATTCTCCACATTCAAGGCGGTCAGTGTGGAAACCAGATCGGAGCAAAGTTCTGGGAGGTTGTTTGCGCCGAACACGGCATTGATGCGACTGGTAGGTACCAAGGTGATTCCGATTTGCAACTCGAGCGAGTCAATGTCTACTACAACGAAGCGAGCTGTGGTCGGTTTGTGCCGCGCGCTGTGCTAATGGATCTTGAACCTGGTACGATGGATAGTGTTAGATCTGGGCAGTATGGGCAGATCTTTCGACCTGATAACTTCGTTTTCGGACAGTCTGGTGCGGGAAACAACTGGGCTAAGGGCCACTATACTGAAGGCGCTGAGTTGATTGACTCGGTTCTTGATGTTGTGAGGAAGGAGGCTGAGAACTGTGACTGCTTGCAAGGTAGGTTTTCCAAGTGCTTGTTGTCGACAGTTTCCTTTGGATTGAGTTGAGTTACTTTAGGTGAAGAAATAAACCATTCTTTTAGATTCGAGTGACAATATCCATTATTTTTCATCGCTTTAAAGTTCACCTACGAATCAATCTAGATGTTTTAGGACAAATGGAGTTAGGACAGAAAATTAAGTATTTGTTTTTTTATTTAGGTCATTGCGGAATTGTGACGAAACAATTGCTTCTCTTACCTAATTTACCGTATGTTGAAGATCAGTACCATTTACAATAGTTATTGGACAGTATTATTTATCAACTCGTTTCAATATTTGTGACGTGCTTTTTTTGGTTAATTACATGTATTATACTTATATATAGGTGAGAGAAGACTAATTTTACTATAGTTGTAAGATATTATTATTATTCAACTCGTTTCATTCTTTGTGGCATACTTTTTTCATTTACCTGGATTTTTCTTCTATCTAGATGAGAGTCAGGGCTAATTTGAGCTGCCTTTTTTTGCAGGTTTTCAGGTATGCCATTCTTTAGGAGGCGGAACAGGATCAGGAATGGGAACCCTGCTGATTTCCAAGATTAGAGAGGAATATCCAGACCGAATGATGCTTACTTTCTCTGTGTTCCCCTCTCCCAAAGTATCTGACACTGTTGTTGAACCATATAATGCTACTCTATCTGTTCACCAGCTTGTTGAAAATGCAGATGAGTGCATGGTTTTGGACAATGAAGCTCTCTATGACATTTGTTTCCGCACTTTAAAACTCACTACTCCTAGCTGTGAGTCTCTAGCCCCTCTTTTTTTTTTTTTTTTCTATTGCTCATAATCTATTTTATTTGCTAATTTTCTGTCAGATGCTCACCAGATGTTGAAAATGCAGACATCGTAGTTAGATAGAAAGGGATAATTTATTTTACCATATCATAGTTTTAGTCATATCCTGATCATAGACAATATTTGTTTGATTTAGTTGGCGACCTTAACCACCTCATTTCTGCAACCATGAGTGGTGTTACATGCTGCCTGCGTTTCCCTGGTCAACTCAATTCTGATCTACGGAAACTTGCTGTTAATCTTATTCCATTTCCTCGACTGCACTTCTTTATGGTTGGGTTTGCTCCCCTCACATCTCGTGGATCACAGCAATACCGAGCACTCACAGTACCAGAGCTCACTCAACAGATGTGGGATGCAAAGAACATGATGTGTGCGGCTGATCCTCGCCATGGAAGATACTTGACTGCTTCTGCCATGTTCCGTGGGAAAATGAGCACCAAAGAAGTTGACGAACAGATGATCAATGTGCAGAACAAAAACTCATCTTACTTTGTTGAGTGGATCCCCAACAATGTCAAATCCACCGTTTGTGACATCCCTCCAACTGGCTTGAAAATGGCGTCAACTTTCATTGGCAATTCAACCTCAATTCAAGAAATGTTCAGAAGGGTTAGTGAACAATTCACAGCTATGTTCCGCAGAAAGGCTTTCTTGCATTGGTACACTGGCGAGGGGATGGATGAGATGGAATTCACCGAGGCCGAGAGCAACATGAACGATCTCGTCTCAGAGTACCAACAATACCAAGATGCCACAGCAGATGATGATGGGTATGAATATGAAGATGAGGAAGGCCAGGAGGAAGCTTAGAAGGTGTTGGGAGATGATCCATGTTTGTGGAGAAGCTAAAAGGTCTGTACCTGAATGCCTTGTTCGGGCTTGTTTGGATATTGCTCTTTAATTTCTCTTTTTATTTACACTCGTCTACTAGTGTGCGTATTTTAATGGAAGTACTTTTTATGTTTCCGGACCTTTGGTAGGCAAACTATGCATTTTGTTTTGGAATTGGTTAAGAACATAGCCTCAAGAATATTACCCTCAGGTTACTTTTATTTGGGTAAGGTGTCTTTTTGGTTTTCATTGATTACAAACTCTTTTTAATCATGTCAATAGAGATGCAGCCTCGGCAACGGGTGAGCTTTGTACGATCTTAGAATGATCAAGTGTGGAGCCCACTTCCTTGATCCGGAGCATCTTGGCCATTCCTTGCACAGTTATTCACTTGGGTCCCGCTCCAACGTGCGACTTAAGTGAACGGGACCTACTCTCCCGTGGTGATAACATCTTTTTTTAGTTTTGCTAATTAATGAATTAAATATTAAATTATTGATATGTATAGTAATTATCTTATTTTAATTTATTTTTATATAAAAGAATATAATTTATTTTAATTTGATGTTCATAATTTCAATTTCTAGATTAAATGCTTATTGTTCAATTTTGCTTTCAAATGGTCATACAGCTGACTTTTGTCAATACTTTGAAGGACATAAGTCACGTTGTTTTATTTTAATGCACGCCAAAAGAATTAGCCAACTGATTAAAGATTACTACTTACATTGTTTCCATGGTTTGGTATAAGAATTCTTATTTTGATTTAGACACTAACACGTAGAGTCATTTGAATAATTGATGTTAAACTATTTTTTCATAATAACGAAATCTTTGCATTAGTAGCGTATATGGTGTATTTCTCATTTAATAAGATATTTTAAACTGAAATTGTAACAACTTTAGGGATTTTTAACTCTATTTTGAATTATGTGAATAACGTGATAGTGTTAGAAATGGGTAAAAAAATCGAGTTAAAACGTATCACTAAATAGAAAATATATTATATATGTGATTGTGATGAGTGCAAATCGTTGACAATTCAAAGGTTGAAGTTCTGTTTATATAAGAAAATAAAAGTTTATGATCTAATCTATGAATGATTCTCGACTTTAGATTTTAAATTGCACTTTACTCTAAATTTTACAACGTAGAAAATACTTGGTCTTATATAAACATACAAATGTAACAGTTGATCGGAGCTGATTTATTTCGTTGGTTTGTGATGCATATAAGGCCAAGGATGACAAATTATTTGCATCATGGTTTATAAAACCTATTTTGGTGAGTTGTCAGCTATATAAAAACTGATGGGGTCTGATCGCTAGCACATTTGTTTTTACGTATATGTACGTAAGATTTTTACACATTTATCATTGACGCTTGATATTTATATTGTGTAATATATATTTGTGAGGATAAATCATCGTAATATTTTGGACAGTCTCGGTGTAAAAGTATCATGATGATATCTAGGTACACCTTCTGCTGTGTGAATGTTGTCTTGTTTACATTATCATAATATTTTGTTATCTCATCATGTTTTGAAATGAAATTTAAAAGAAATTTTACATGCATTTATTATAACACTTTTACTTAGTTAATGCCATAAATGAAATAACAGTTCAATATGTACATATTCATGTTCGAATTCATTTAACTAATACAAGTCCAAATATAAAATTAATCAATCCTATTGAATAACCTAAACAGTCAACAAAGAAATAAATAAAGGTAACTGTTTTCAAACTGCAGCTAATCGCTGCTCTTGTTCTTTCTTGGACAATATAAAGTGTAGACAATCAAAACGTGGGAGTCTCGCGCAACATACCACGTAATTTGAAAATCTATTAAAAGTATCACGTGTATTGCACACAAGCATGTACTGTCGTGGCATTTTCAATAGATTTTTAGTGACATATAATGTTTCGATTGTAAATTTATGAGTTAAATTGTATTCATCTTTGGGGCCTTGTCAATTTTCCTTTGACTCGGTATTTTCCTTAAGTTCCCACTTCATTAGTCAATGTCAAACATCCCCTTTTCCTTTCGTCAAACATATGCTATAAAAAACAGTTGGGGGACAAAAGTTTGACCACTAGGGCAAACCTAATATTAACAAAATATAGGGTGTGCTCAAATGTATTCCAATAAAAAGCAATACATCTATGTATACGGACATTCATACATACATACATACATACATATATAAATAGTGATATCTACACATGCATTTTTGGACCGTGACAATTTAACTAGTCATACACATAAAAAGAAATACATTGTGTGCGTGGATATAAATATAGGTACATTCATTAAGATTAGAAAATCATTTTAAAGTTTGATTTAATCAGGATCACCTAATTTTTTCAATTCATTCAATTCCACAGAAAATAATGTCCAAATGTATTATTTTGTTTCTTTAAAATAATTGCGAAGTTTGAATTTACTAATTGAAATATTAAATTGTTTGGCAAGTTAGGATTATTACCTAACTTAATAATGATGGTGTTACAGCAACGAGTCATTTTCAGAAATTTCGATTATTTGAGGAAGGTGATTCACAAATGCACTAAAACGATAATATGGTCAAAAACTTCTCTCTCTAGATTACATATAAACAACGCATATAGAGAGAGAAACTTTCTGCACTGCATACTTTGAATTTTCTTCTGTTTCATCTCCACCCATCTCTCATTTTCTCTGGCATGGCTTCTTCTACCGGCAGGATAAAAAGATCAACAGCAGATCAAACCAGAACGGATTTAGTTTCATGGTGTTCTTCCATGGCGCTGCTATGTTTGATCTTATTGGCTTCTGTTATGGAAAACTCATTCATAGAAGGAGCCGATTTCCGGCCAAACCCGACCCTGAATCGTCGACCATGTGAAGAGATTTATGTCGTCGGAGAAGGCGAGACGCTTCACACAATAAGTGATAAGTGTGGGGATCCGTTTATTGTTGAGAGAAATCCTCACATTCATGATCCGGATGATGTTTTTCCAGGGTTAGTCATCAAGATCACTCCCTCACAAAATTAGGGTTTTTGAAGATCATACAATTTATACCACATAGAAAGAACTTTCAGTCTTGTTCTTTTTTTTTTTTTTGGTAAGATGTATAAGTGGATTTTCTCAAGGAAAATCTCATATATTATCAAGTTTTTCCCTTTTTTTTAAAAAAAAAAATTAGTCTTAAATTATGTGGTTTCTAAGGTTGTATGAGAAAACAATAATATATTTCACTTCTTCTGTTACTAGCTTTTTCTTCATTGTTAACTGCCCTTTGTCTTTTTCTTCGATCTATAAGATGCCTGAGAAAAGAAAAAGACGAGATGTCTTGGAAGTTTTGGCTAAGAAATAATACAAACACTAATCAATGTTTAAGATTATGTGTCCACTAATAAAAATGGTTGTTAGAAATCTATTTTATCTTTATTAGATGAGAGTTTATTGAATAATTTTTATTTATACGTCATACAGTTTTTTGATCAATATAAATTTTAAGACTCCTTCTATGCATTCCATTTCGTCAATTATGATGAATTGAACGTTGAGAGATTAAAGACCACCAATAAATCAAAGTAGGCCACCACTCTCCACTTAATAATCTAATTTCATACTTTTTATCGCGTGTTTGACTTTCATATGAACTTTAAATTTTAGTAATTCGTTCAACTTAAATTACTTTAAAAAAAAAAAAAAAATTATGAGTTTCATTCAACTCAAACAAAAAAATATAATTTAAACTATATTCTTTGGGGTCAGTGGCTATTTTGGTCTTAACTTATTATTATTATTATTTTTGACAAAAGAACCTTAAAATATCTTCTGTTTTAATTTTACATCTTACTGTTATACTCATCTTGTTAAATTAACCAAGCGATGAACAAGTGTCACGCCCCAAAGGAGACCCGAGATAGAACGGGTAACGACTTGACTCGAAACGAACCGAATTGTCCGACCTTTAACTTAAAATCTTTAATTAGTAGTAGTAGAAGAGTTAAATTTAAATTGCAAGCCAGAGCCCAAAACAAATGGGCTAAAACTAGGTCCAACAATGACATCAGATAATGTAATAACTAATAATACATGTCTAATACTGTGCAAAAATAAAATAAAATAAAGTCAGCAAACATAAATCCTCGTAGAAATCTAACCTTATTAAATTAAAACTCTCGAAGAAATGAAACTTCTAAAAGAAAAAATCTTCTTTATACTCTTGCCCCGCACTGATGTTCACGCTGAGTTTTTTGAATAGAGAAGTCGT